>APFE031194783.1:268992-289849 GCA_000404065.3 Pinus taeda | reverse complement strand
TAAACTTTAAAATCATTTTCAAATTAAATAATGAATATTAAACTTTATAATCATTTTCAAATTAAATAATGAATTTTCCAAACTTTTAGATGAAACAGAAATGATTATATATGCAAAATCTTTTCGTGAAACAAATTGAAAACAAACTCACATAAATTAATAAATGTGAGTTTGTTAAAAGCAGAGGCACATAATAATAGCCATGCGGCCAGAAGATGAAAATGCAATAGCATTGGATTATTAAAATAGTTTGTTGCCGCCACATCATTGTGTAATAGATAATGTTGCTCAAAGAGATATATATCAAAGCTATTTGGCAAACCTAAAAATGGGATTTGGCAAACCCAACAATGGCCAGAGGTCGTGGGAATTTCATCACCAAAACCATTTAGCACAGGTTCCGAGGATGGCAAGATTGTAATCGTAACTTACACGTTTTCTAATAGAGCACACAATTCAACACACAATGCCAAGTTTTCAAATTTTATTTTGTCTTAATCTTCTCTAGTCCTAATGAGTGGTGATAAATAATAGGTGTATTAAATTTTTAATTATAAATTGGTAAACTAAAGACTAATTTAATAATATCCATTTTTAAGGTCACAACCAAGCCAGAGACCAAATTGGTGTATGAGACCCCCTTGTGGGACAAGGGACCCACCTTGACTGCTAAGTGATTGCTAAGTCTACGAAGGCATACATACTCTACCCCCCTCTGGTTTTGAACCTGTGACCTCTTAAGAGGAAACACATGCTCTTAACCATTAGGCCCACTCAAGCTGTATAGAGTTTAATAACGTTTTCAGAAAAACCTTAGCCGTCAAAAATACGTTCTGCATCCTTCCAAACACGTCATGCCTGACGGTCATTTAAAAATGTTCAACGTATTTTACGGACGAAATGGCCTCTGGCCGACAAAATACGCGTCAAATTCCAACCCTGATCACCACCTTCTTAATAAATAAAATTGAAAGTGATAAATTCTATACATATCTAAATCATAGAGTTTAAACATATGATTTAGATATGTATAGAATTTATCACTTTCAATTTTATTTATTGAGAAGGTGGTGATCAGGGTTGGAATTTGACGGGTATTTTGTCGGCCAGAGGCCATTTCGTTCGTAAAATACGTTGAACATTTTTAAATGACCGTCAGGCATGACGTGTTTGGAAGGATGCAGAACGTATTTTTGACGGCTAAGGTTTTTCTGAAAACGTTATTAAAATCTTATCCAGAGTCTATACCTTTCCATTCATCTTGGAACGGACACTAAATTTGAACAAAGCGTTCCTATAACACTTAATTTTGAAATCCGAACAATGGGCTTGCAGTGTAATTTTGAAATCTGAACAATTTGCTTGCAGTGTAATTTTATCTTCATAATTTTAGATGCAGTTATAACCATAATCTTTGTAGACTTGAATAATTGTGGAAGCTGCGTCAATTTGCGGTTATAACCATAATATTTGTAAAGTTGTATAATGGTTGAAGTTGTGTCAATTTCCTTGATATTATTTTATTTTACATAAATGTGCGGTTGAAATTAAAATTTGTGTGCACCATAAGCTATTTTTTTGGATTGGAATTAAGTATAATATGTTTTAAAAAGATTATAGATTTATGTGGATTAAATCATTTTTTAAATATATAAATTAATTCAGTGCATTTAAAACTCTCTTTAACTTTAAACCATTAAAATTTGATAATTATTTTTAGTGTTTTTTAATGATGTTTTAATTAAAAATATGAGGATGATAAAGGTAGTTTCCTTGGCTTTATTTTACATAAACGTGTGGCTGAAATTAAAATTAAACTATATATATTTTTTGGATTGGAATTAAGTAGGGTATGTTTTAAAGAAATTGTGGATTTATGTGGATTAAATCACTTTTTTTAATGTATAATTCAATTCTGTATGTTTAAAACTCTTTTCAATTTTAAACCATTAAAATTTGACAAATGCAAATTTTTTAAAAAGTTTAGTGTTTTCTTTATGATGTTTTACTTAAAAATATACTTGAAATATATTTAGTAAAATTAGTGAATTTCTCTTTTTAATATTTTAATATTTTTTAACATAGTGGGAAAAATTATTATAATTCAGTTGTGAAATTCACATTGGGGACAATCATCACTAATAGCTATCCATGATGCAGGTTGACTCATCATGGCCCTGGAATTACCTAATGCAGGTTGACTCATCATGGTTATTCAAGAAAAACCATACCCTAGAATTACCTTAGTAGTAGTCTGAGTACTCATCATGGCCCTGGAATTACCTAATACACGTTGACTCATCATGGTTATTCAAGAAAAACCATACCCTAGAATTACCTTAGTAGTAGTCTGAGTCTGGATTTCACTCTTACCAAATGACTCTGAGCCTTGGGCTATTAACCTATTTCCCTACATTCCATGAAATCAAACTCTTAGCCAAACAAAAGCAATTTTAATACATACTATAGAACTAAAAAGAAAATCGTCAATTTACAATTCTGATTTATAAATACAGTTCTTTCATAAAATTTGTAAAAAATGTGTATATATTTAACTATTACTATGGTTTATGTTTACTCTATCCATCACCGACAAGGTGTGTTACTTAAACACATACGTGTAGCACGTTAAGTGGGTTAAGCATTCAAGTAAACCAAAATCTAATTTATTGATTTTACAACTTGACCATGAGAATGAAACGAATCTAAAACATCACTAGAAACTATTTATTAATTTATTAAAATTAATAAATGTAGAAATTGTGTTGAAGAACTGAATTGTAAACATAATAATTTTGGCAAAATCCTATAGAAATGACCTTTGTTTGGCTCTTTTATGCTTTAGGAATTATTACAAAAGGAAACTATAAACTTATAGATAACAATTTTATGTACTTTTATTCCTAGGTTTCACATTCTTAGCTTTTCTCTATTATCTTTTGTCTCATTAATTTTACAAGCTTTCAATTTTCCATGGGTAAATCTATTTAGGCCCCTTTTTCACCTTTGAATAATTTGCTTTCTTGTTGATGCAGCTTGAGGTGCATATGAGTGGACCATGCCAATTGAAGAGAGCTTCAGAGTGAATTTGAATATGCACACATAGAAAGAAAAACATATTTTTATTAACCTATAGCCTAAGGACACACAACCACGGAAAATGGATCTGAGACCATTCAACAAAGGTTATTTCCTAGTCTACTTAAATATATATCTAGAAAACTAAGTGATCAATAAGCATCTAGTCTAATAGAGACTTTATATCAAATAATGTCATTCATATATGTGTGTGTGTGTGTGTGTGTGTGCCCACAACAAAACAAATTTGGCTCGGTTTGAAATGTTTTTGTTCATGATGAGGTCTCATCAGATGCTCGATCTTAGTATTATTGAATTCCCATAGGTATCACCTAGAAGGGACAAGGAGAAGAAAACATATATATTTTTCACACTCCTTAAAAGGAATGTTGTTCAATAACTCACAATTCTTTCATTTGATCAGGGTAAGTTGGATTAGAATCTGAGTCAAAATAGTTTCCTTGAAATCCAATGAATATGTATATATCTCTTATGCAAACATCATTAAAATTCTCACTTGAATGAAACAAACAATCAATCCATGAGTGTGTTTGTGCATCATCAAACCTACATAGATAAAGAACAAAACCTCTTCCTTGTCATAATAAATTTGGACCACAATCTTTCTTGTAGCCATTTGCTCTCCCTGAGTGTATTGGTCACCCAACTTTATTGGATTGTTTGGGCGAGAGGCTTGTCACAGTGTCACCAACTCACCACTCACTTATGAAGGTTATCCTATGTCACAATGTCGCCTGTGGAACAGTGGAAGTGTCAGTTCGACTACAATCTGCACCAAATATCGAGTGTCTCAACATATCACTTAAAAGCTTTGAATTATATGGTTTATGAAGAATTGCATACCACCACTTATGAAATACTAAAACACTTTTAATACATTGTACTTGCTTGACTACCAACTCTCCGCAGTGGACCCCCACATTGATTCCATGTGATTACAATCATGGAGAGGATGTAGAGGATTGTCCATCTTATAGTTCTACTTTGTTGGTCATCTTATATATCCCATAAGATATCCTTAGTAATTTCTCATATATACAGATGCTATGGCATGTCTGAGTCAAGGACATTTGATTTCAGAGTTATGAAGATTTTATTGTGAGTGTTCCATAAAATTTCAACCCAAAATTGAGAATTCAATAAGTTATTTATGTGTTATGGTCATTTTGGTTTTTTTTTATTATGATAGATATGTGTTTTTAATGAAACATTTATTAGTGAAGGGTTAATTTATCATCAAAACATCACTCTTGAAGGGAAAAATTTTAAACATAACATTTCTTGAAGGGAAAAATAAATACCTAAAACGTCAAAATAAAATTGTATGATGGGTAAAGAGGAATCCAAATTCCAACCCTGGTGGTGATAAAGAAAATATATTGATATCTTTTAATTAATTAACAAAAACCCAATTCCAATAAAAAGTGTATATCGAAGTAACATAAAATTACAATTTATAATTATGGTTTAAAAAGAGAAATTCAATTAGTGATTAATGTATTATAAAGTATTGGGTAAACCTTAAGATTTAAAGTTCAAATATCTTATAAAACAAGTAAACTAAAAAATAATAATTATTAAATTTTGTAATAATAAAGAAAAAGCAAAAACACTTAAATTCACGAAAATGAAATTGGTTATAATTTTGGATTTAAAATATATTTAAATGTAATTTTTGATCCAATGCCATTTTTGTGATTCTGAATTTAATAATTCATAGTCAAATATATGATTGGATTATTTTATTTTAAAAACAATAACTATATATATCTTTTAACTAGTTGTCTTTAGTGAGATTTTTTGAAGTTTTTTTGTGGAATTTTTTTTTTTTTTTTAAATCTTACAGGAATTTATTGAAATCGCAAGTTATGGGTAACCTTTACACAATTGAAGTGTCCTAAGGTTTTTCAAGGTGACCAATCTATATTATGGTAAAAAGACAGTGTGAATAACACAAATCAAAATTTCACCTCAAAATTTTTCAAAACAAGTTCTATCTTTAAAAAAAAAATCCCACTGTAACAACTCCTATCATTTAATGTTCGTAATTGAACATTCATGGTTATTCCAACTTTAGAAAGTAAGTAAAGGAAAGAAAATAAGTCATATTGGCAAAGGCTCCGGGGCAGTTTTATCCCACGACCTTATCAAGAATCGGGGGCGATTTAGAGAGTCCTTGCCTTATGCAACAACTTACAAAATAAATATTTAAGCAAGTGGCAACTTCATCCGTTGGAAAAAAAACGAAAAGGTGGCAACTTCAATCTTATTACCCATTTTAAACGCTCATTGAACTATTAAAGACACAGGAATGAAATGATTTATATAATTTGAAATGTGCGATTTCGTGATTTAAGTGTCAGAGAACTTACAGAAATTAAAACCACAGAATTTGATTTCTTATTGCTATTAATCTAAACATGTGGTAAAGAATGTTGTTGTGGGAGGGCGGAACCTGCATGCATAATGTTGTTCAGTAATTTTAATACGATTGAAGCTGGACTTATTTTCTCTTTTAATTTGCAATTTTTCAAAATAAAAGACATATTCAAGCAACGTTATTATTCATAATTTATCACAAAATAGGATACACATGGTACGGATCTTTGATTAAATACTGTCCTATTATCACTAAATCATCATGATCCGTTGAAACCACTTGTTATTATTTAACATCCATCTCTTTAACACTAGTATCAGAAATGGATGGTACCCCTCACAACAAACAAAGCGCAACAGTAGTGGAAATACTTATCTACCCCTAGTTGTGGACAGGAGTGGCTAACCCAGGTGGAGGGGAATTAAAGGAGGGGAAGCGAGGAAGTGGAAGACGGGGAGTAAAACGTGGTCGTAGTGGCGGGGTTGAACCACCCAGAGACGGTGGCGCCAAACCACGCAATGGAGGAAAATGAAAAGGTGGAAGTGTGGGAAGTCCAATCCCACCACTGCCGGGAAGCTGCAACAATGATCGCCTCCTGCTCTCACCATTCTTTGATGCTGCAGGATCCCTCGAGGTACCACCCGCAGTGCTCATAAATAAAATCACCACGAATGCGGCAACAACCCATAATTTCGCAGAGCGCTGCATTTTCACGGAAATGGATTTGTAGGATGCACAGAACTACCATCTACAATCTTCTTTTATAATACTAGCCGAGCTGTCTCAGCTGCCTCTGACATCGTCATGGATTCAACAATCAATGACCGAAAAAGCTCAACTACTCCACTGGTTAGCATTCATGGCGGACAGTGGTTAGCTGCATTGTCACAAATCCAATTAACATCACAAATGTAAAATGTAGCGTTTGTGAAGTGGCTACAAACGCTACTGAAGATAATGTCGGCCATCTTTCGTGTAGTTTGATAATGTCAAGATTGTTGAAATTACAAATTGAGATTTGGGCACAATATTAATCATCTGCTAAATTCTGTTATTCCACGCCGCAAAACGTTAGGTGCTACTCTACCATTCTTTATCCATCATCCTATGCCAATGGATATTGGCAATTTAAATAGTCTGTATCAAAAGCCCCCTTATTAATAATGTGCAGAGGGTGAAATGCAAAAGCATCACTGAACTACAGTACAACATTTTTATAGTGTGCAGATGGTACGATGCAAAAGCAGTACTGAACTACAGTACAAACTCTTAAGCAAACATGAAGCATTGCGAAAAAAAGTACATGAAATTTTTAAAAATAAAGGTGAATCCTTTTAAACGCACTGTTAAATTTCTATACACTTTTAATTAAACGTGATGTGTGAAATTTCTATACTCTTTAATTAAACGTGATGTGTGAAAATGGGTTAGCTCGAGTTTCACGGTGAATAAATTTTTATAATACTTCTTTAATTGAATGTGATGCGTGAAAATGTGTTAGGACCAGTTTCGTGGTGAATGAGACTTGACTAGTTAAAAATTAAATGTGAAGCCTCACAATGGCATAGAGCAGCTTCCTCTCGAGTGAGAGTTTGGGTAGTGAAACCCATTATTAGAACTTTATGGGACCAAGTTTCGTAGTGAAACTTATTATTAGATTTTTATGGGAGCAATTGAGTTGAAAGTTGGTTAGTGGTTTAGTTGAATGTTATCTTTAACAAATGGTTTATGGTGAATGAGAGTAGGTCTTCAACCAGTGGTTACATGACCATAATTAATAGTAATGTTTATATTAGGTAATTATTTGATTAAATAATAGCATTATTTTTTAATATATGTGTTTTTAGTAAGGATATTTATTATTTATAATATTTATTTTTAAAATTTAAAATGGATAAAATAATAATAAAATAAAAATTATGAATGGGCACTTTTGTACTCGCGTGGAAAATGGGGTTAGAAAATGGTCAGCTCTAGCCATTACCATGAGTTAACCTTGTGTGGAAATGGTCAGCTCTAGCACCTACCATGAGTCAACTCCGACTAATACCTCCTCATGTGGAAAATGGGGTTGGAAAATGATCAACTCTAGCCACGACCACGAGTCAACTCCGACCAATATGGCTAGAACTATAGCTCTGGGGCCAACCACCTATCCTCCTCTACCTAGAGCAGATTACTCTGGGGATTGAACTTTAGATCTCTTGGTTTACATGATTTCATATCACTTAGATCACCAATTGAGTTTCCCCGTGGAGACACTTAAGAATCTTAATTATTATTATAAGATGGAAAAATTCGTAAACTTACAAAAGAATGTTAACGGAAGATTTTATCCCAACTAATTTATACCTTATTTTAAAAACATGATATTTTCTCTTTATTATGACTCTAATATATATATTACAGTATTTCTTTTTAAACAAAAATGGTTAATGGGGAACTAGAAGCCTCCCCATATATATGCAACAACCCCAATGCATATATACTAGAAATTCATATACTGCAATATTTTACCAACACCTACATTTATGGCTAGGAGTACACCTACTTGGGAGTTGTGACTGTTACCCACCAAAATGGGTAACACCATTGGAGAAAAATTTTCTCCTATTCTTGACGGCCATTCAGCTAGCTAGCAATCCCTTACAACCACCATTAGATGATGATACGTTATTTTCTCCGCCACTTGCATCAACCGTTTTCTTCTTGCCCATCCAACATGAGCACATGGACGAAGCTGGGGCTTCCTCTCAAAAGGTACTTAAATCATTTTGCAATTAGGTGCTTATGCTTGTTTGTATTTAGGCATTTGATATGCATAATAGGGGTTATATAGAAGAATGATGGGCTTTGACCGTGATCTTGTTCTCTCACCTTAGATAGGGGTTAATATTCGATCCTAGTCTAATGGGACGTCCCCTAATGACCTAATGGGTATAGGAGGGGCTTCACCTTGGAAGACCTCATTGATATAGCATAATTCCATCTATTCATATGTCATACTTAACACTTTCCATTATACATTACAAGCTCTTATCTCACCTCCACTCTTTAGGTTCATCTGACCATTGGTTGTTTGGGATTTGATACACATACGTCCATGTACCTAGGTATGGTTTGAAAAATTTACCCTAGGAGGTTGATGCACCTAAAAGAAATAGAAAAGCCATATCATAGACATAAGAAAATGAAAAGAAATAATATCAAAATACAAAGGATGACCAGGGACATACATATTAATATGTGGGAAAAAGCCTAGCATGATCTCTAACTCACTCATTATGGCCATCACCCAGTTCTTGAGCACATGTTGCTCCATTACATCATAAAAGGAACCCTTGCATGTCCCAACCCCGGTGAGTGATAAAATTTCATTAAAAGCGGGTAATACAACTATTATATAAGTCATCGAAAGCCTTAACCCTTGAGCTATGAGTGATAATACAAAAAAAAATCAAGAAAAAATAAAAGGTGCACAAGAGGAGTCGGAAAAAAAAGGGTTAAGTTGGTAATTCATGCATCCACAATCGCTCCTTTCTCACATCTATATACTCGTGATGTGGATCACTCATCAATTAGTCCCTTTCACTGTGAAGCCTTATCCCCTTTTTCATCATCATTACTATTCACTAACACCTATCAATGAAGGGTTAACTGAGGAAATGTTACTTCTCCTTAGGGACTAGAAACACCTAATAGGGTTTCCCTTTAGCCACTCCTACCTAAGGAGAAAACACCATTGTGAGTTCAAGGCCTTGATTTTGGAAGGGGGTCTTTATTTGAAGTATTAAATAGTTCATGACACTTAAGCTTGGTTCACTTAGATGCAATAATGATCATTGCCTCTGATGTCTGGTTACTTTCATTAGACTCTTTGTTATGATTGTTAGGTGGTTCAGCGCATGTATTACGAATCTTACCCAAAGGTACATAGACCGCTAGAGAAGCATATTGGCATAAATATGTGAAGCATTGATACTCTTGGGCCTCCTAGTAGCACCAACATGTCACACATCTACCAAAGCACTCCTTGCACCTAGGATGGTGTGCCACTTTTCACTAGATTTGATGATTTTTTAGGATGATACTCCTGGTCCTAGCATACCCCCAGGCTAGCCTTAACACTTTATGAGAGATGTAGTTGATCTAAGGCCTAAATGAGGATGGTCTCACCTCTATAGACTTGGGAGGGCTAGTACCACCTGGAAAGGCATCAACATTGGAGTATATATGGACACTTTTCATAGTTATGGACCCATACAAGCCATTTTATGGTGCCCTAGCTAGACTATTCTGCATTATATACATATGATTTTTTGAACCAGAATATTCACCTACAATACAATACATAGGAAAAATATTAAATCCTTAAAGATACCCCGGTTTCTTCCTTCAAGAAAAGTGATTTCAACGAAGAACCAAAGAATTTCCTAGAGACACTTTCATCATCAAATGCTGATGTGTCACCTACAAAACCTAAAAGGGTCAAGGAACGCTATGTACAAATAGTTAGTAAGAAGATGGTTGGAATATTTATATCAGTTTGGGTTCTTCAAACTCTTAGGATGTGTATTAACAATTTAAAATTCTCCCCTATTGGTGTTGGTGTAACTGGCTACATTGTAAACAAGATATTTTCTCTAATGATTTCATGCAAGAAAAACATTAATCTACATACTGCAATAGTTAATCATGCTCTATAAGTTGTTTTGTTATATATTCAACATTATAATAGACATTAGAGGAATTTTGAGGTCTGAAATGGGCCTCCTAAGGAAATTATAAAATAATAGTGGAAATAATAAAATAAGATTAGATCACATCATTAAATTTTAGAGGGAAAAAAGAAAAAACTCAAATTTTGAGCAGCAACACTCGTTGGATGCAAAATTTGATTCCTCATCCAAGGAGTACCCATATTGCATACTTTCGATGGACCCTACTACACTAAAAATGAGAAATACATGGAAAACATGCTTGCAATCATGTTTTTTCATATATTTCTCATTTTTCGTGTAGCAGGGTCTATCGAAAATATGAAACATGGGTACTCCTTAGATGAGGAATTAAATTTTGCATCTAATGATTACTCCCACTGGAAATTTGAGTAAAACCTTAGGGAGATAAGTTGAAAATCTGTGTTGAAAAGGTAGTTTTATTATTTTATTATTTTTTAATCTTTTTACTTTTTTACTCTGAAAATGGTGAATCATTCCCTATGGTTGACACCATCATCTTGAATCCTATTGGTTTTTATAAAGTTTATTTTGGTTGTACATTTTTCATAGGAGTACCATTTTAGATGTCAAAACTTCCTTAATGTGGTGATAGTTATCCATATTGAATGGAAAACCAATAGTTGTACTACATTTCCTCACAAACTAACTTGGTTTTTGTATAAAACATTATTGCATAATTGGTCATCTGGAAGTTCCAAATCCATAGCTTTCATTTCCATCAAAATATGGTGTGTTTCTTGCCCTTGGCATGATTTGGTACAAACATCAATCAAATATACATAGTTGTTCAAATCCAAAACATTATCCTTTCCACTGTGGCAGATCAAGAATGAGTGTTCCTCTTTAAAACATTTTGTTTGGAAGATTCCATCGAGAAGAATTGTGAGTACCAAATAGAGGGTTAATTCCTTCTTCTTTCAATTTAACAAAGAGTCGCAACACATTTGGGATTGTCTCGTTCATGCAAGCAACTTGAATCATTATATAATATGTAATTGCATACGATTTTTAGCCCATCTTATCCATACTCTCAAGGAGTTCAACACTCTTCCAATTGGTTCCCCTCACAAAGTACTCTTAAAACTAAATTATAACATGTCAGACTAGGAGGACAGTTGTACACCTTCATCATCTCGTAAACCCATTGGAGATTATCCGTCTAGTATTTGTGACAACAAAACAATATTAGTGGACGAAATGTGAACATTTGGGGAGAAGAATCAACACCCACCATCTTTTCCAATACGACTAAGGTTGCATCGACATGGTTCTCTTTGTAAAGAGAAGCAACAAGTGTTTCATAAGTGTGTCTCCTGGAAGAAATCTCTAGCCCCTCGACCATTTCCATGACTTTATTTAACGAATTGGGATCATAATTTCTTACAATAGTAAATGAGAATGTTTCTGATCATCATTACTGCAATATTCAATGAATATCTCTAATATAACCCTTTGTAGTTTTTCAAATTCCTAGAGAATCTGAGAACATTGACAAGCTTGTCATAAGTTCAAGTGCTATGACAAAACCCTAGTTGTGCTTTGGCCAATTAGAAAAATATCAAAGTTGAACTAAGGGAACTCATTGTATCCAATATTTCCTTTACCAGTCATGGAGTTACCTAAACACCCAATTGAGTAAGGGTTTCTTCCATGTCCACATTTCCTTTTCAAAGGATTTTCCATATTTCCCTTATACCATCCACTGGCCTCCCTTATCTTTTAGTTGGGGTTTTATCAATGTTGTTAAATTGGTGCAAAGTATCTTCTCTTTCTTCACAGCTTAGGGCTTGTGATTCAAGGTTTTTATCCTTCCTCAAGACTACTTGAAATTCCTCAAGGATTTGAAGGTTAGTGGATGCATTCGTTGGGTAAAATTGATGGCTCAAGCTGAGTTCTTCGAAACAAGGAAATCTCTTACCATCTTGGAAGGTTTTGAGGGATGTGGATTCTAGATTTTGTTTCCATTACAATGATGCGAAGCTTGAATATTGATGGGACAATTGAATTGTTGAATTTTATTTCCAAATAGAGACCAATCTTACATGAGCGACACAAGCCATGACTTCGTCTGAAATTGGATTTCCCTTTTAGGTGTAAAATAACAAGGGAACCAAGAAAAAACAAATGCATCTAGTGTAAACAATTAAAAAGGATTAGAAATAAAAAAAAACATGGCTACTGCAATGGCACACTAAGGAACTAGGGCTCCTATCATAACCACCGACAGTGCATAGCTTGAACCTGTAGTCTTTCAAGCTCAGAAAAAACACTGTCACGACTAGCACTGTAGTTCTAAGCGAAAGGAATAATGAACAGTCCAATGGGGGAGGCATCAGCACCTCCCCCCAAAAATAACACTACAGAAAACCAAACAGAGGGTAGAACAGAGAATCCAGAGAAGTCTGAGGCACGACCTGCGTAGCAGACACAGAAGAATGAACAAGAAAATTTGTTACAAGAGACAGAGGAAAGGCAAGAAACTTCAGGTCAAAAAAAGAAAGTCTCATCGCCAACATGCAAATGCATTGCTACAGAAAGGCCCAAGATTGAGCTGCCAAGCCATAGAATCAATGCGCAAATACAATATATGAAAGATCACGCACTGATCGACAAATTTATAGGTTTCTGGCCGAGTGAAAAAGCCCTGCAAGGCTGGATAATTTCGAAGTGGAAGCCCAAAGGTCATGTAACTCTACGGCTGGGCCCTAAAGGCTTCTTCACAACCACTTTCAACTGCCTTGAAGATAGAAATAGGGTATTGGATGGAGGACCCTACTTCTTCAACGCAGCAAGCCTTTATCTACTAGACTAGGTAGAAATATTTAACCCTGACAAAGAAGACTTCAGTTGGGCGCTATTCTGGATCCGCATGTACTCGCTTCCACTAGAATACTAGGAAGAGGATTCTCTAAAAGCCATCGAAAATGGCTTAGGCGAGTTCATTAAGGCCACGGAGGAAACTAAGCTTCGAAGATACACTTCATATGCACGGATCTGCGTCTACATGAAGTTGGGCCACGCGCTACTGGACACAGTAAGTCTACTGCGCGATGACTTTGAATGGATTCAGCCCCTTGATTATGAACATGTACCCTTCCACTGCAGGAGATGCCATGCTCACGGTCACCTCTTTCATAATTGTCCCTTAAACATGCCACCTAGAAACATAGAAACTGGAAACAAAGATAATTCTAATGGATTCACCAAGGTAGCTGGTTGGAAAAGGCATACTAAAAAACCCCCCTCAATGCCCAAAATTGTTGTACTAGCCTCTGATTTGCGGTCCTCAAGGAACAACTTTAATATCTTAACAAATCTGGAACAACCTGATTCAGATACGCCCAAGCCAGCAAAGACAAGCACAGATCCACACAATCATACATCCACCATTCTTACCCACTCCAAAACCAGTCATCCTTCGAATATCATATCCTCTCAAAAGCATGCTTCAGATCTGCAAAACAACAGCAACCCTGTTTAGCACAAAGTACCATGGTTCGAAAAGATAATGGAAATTGATGATACTCAGACAAAACCTACTTAGTCTCTCACTCAACAGGAAGAAGATAATCAACAAAGCTCAATGGAAGAAGAACCAGAAAGCTTTGATCTCGGGGAAATAGACATTTTCAGTCTTGAGCAAGCTTGCAAAAGGAAGGAGTCCGACACAATACCGGAAAGACAATTGGAGAATCTAGAAGTAGTGATCACACGAATGCATCAACATAACACTCTGGGCATACAACAAGGAGGTCGATGGGATGGAAAACATATCATCAAAGAGGGAAATAAAAGAGGTAGGAACACAGACTTACAGCGCACCATTTTAATTGGGGAAATGCTCGTGGAACCAGGTAGATGCTCTAAGTTGACCAAATATTATCGATCCCTACCTACTAGTCAACCATGAAGCTAATATCATGGAATGTAAGAGGGCTTAATGGTCCTGGGAAGTATAGAATGATGAAGAACATGATTAAGAAAGAACAACCATACATTATATTTATGCAAGAAACAAAATGTATCTCCAGTACTTTAGAATCCATACTATCCAAAGCTTGGCCAGAATGTCAAACAGATACAACTGATGCAACAGGTGCCTCGGGAGGGTTAGCCATAGCTTGGAACACTCAGCAAGTCTCCTTAATAAAATTCTATGCCTCGCATCACTTCATACATGCAATGTTCCACCTGATTGGCACCAACCTACATGGGCATTTAACCAATGTTTACTTTCCACAGGAAAGTACACAAAAACTTAAGCTATTAGAAACATTGGAAATTCTCAATGCTACAAGAAATCATCCACTCCAGTTAACACGTGGAAAATTCAATATGATCACACGACTGGAGGAAAAATTTTGGGGTAGAAGAAAACTGGAAAAAGAAAGCAATGACTTCAAAGTCTATATTCAACAAAATAGACTAACAGATTTACCTTTTGACAAT
This sequence comes from Pinus taeda, assembly GCA_000404065.3. Taxonomy (NCBI): domain Eukaryota; kingdom Viridiplantae; phylum Streptophyta; class Pinopsida; order Pinales; family Pinaceae; genus Pinus; species Pinus taeda. The sequence continues at coordinate 275,179 of APFE031194783.1, read as the reverse complement.
GGCATCTTTACCTGGAACAACAAGGGATCTGGTACTCAGTAAATTGCATCCAGGTTGGACAGATTTCTAATCTCAGACAACTTCGTCCATCTTGGTGGTGACATATGTGTTTCAATCCTACCCCTAGCTAGATCGGATCATTGGCCCATCTCTCTATAATGGAAAAATCCAGGAAACTCAAATAGAAAACCCTTCAAGTTTGAAGCTTTTTGGCTCACCCACCCTGAGTTTAATACAGTAGTCAAAACAACGTGGGAAAGTTTCATACCCAATGGAGGCTCTCTCATGTACCAATTCCAACAAAGATTGAAGCATATTAAAAAACGAATCAAAATCTGGAACTATACAATCTTTGGCAACATTTTTCAGGAGAAGAAAGAACTTGAGCAGAGCATGGCAGAGCTACAGCAAAAGATCATCCTAGAGGGCAGAACAGAGGAGTATGCTAGACAAGAAAAAACACTGATAACACAACTAGATGAAAGAGATAGACAAGAGGAAATGTTATGGAGATAGAAGTCTAGAATCAGATGGTTAAAAGAAGGGGAACAAAATACCAAGTTTTTCCACCATACAACCATACAAAGAAGAATGAATAACACAATCTCTCACATTCAAAATTCACAGGGTGATAAAATGGAGAAACAGGAAGATATAGAGGAAGAGCTCACAAATCACTTCAAAACTGTTCATCAAGAGCAGCACATAGATAGAAAGCAAGCAATCAATGAAATACTCAAGCATATTCCTAAACTCATCACAGAGGAGCATAATCAACTTCTGCTAAGACCAGTCACCATCTTGGAGGTCGAAGAAGCTTAAAAAAAACTGAAGGTTGGGAAAGTGTCAGGTCCTGACGGCTTCACGTCCAACTTTCACGTCATGCACTGGTTACTCCCTTCGCTCAATGCAACCTTCATCGCCCTTATTCCTAAAGTTGCTCAACCAATCACTCAGGAGAAGTTCAGGCCTATTACCCTTTGCAATGTTATCTATAAGACTATCTCGAAAGTCATAGCCAATCGCATAAAATCGCTCCTCCCTCTTCTCATCTCCCCAGAGCAATCTAGGTATGTCGAAGGTCGCCAAATTCTAGGTGGCATTATTCTAACTCATGAAACCATCCACTCTCTCAAAAAAAGCAAACAGACCAGAATGCTGCTGAAAATCAACCTTTCCAAACCCTTTGATAAGCTCAGCTGGACTTACATAAAGAGCATGCTAACAGCCTTCAGATTTAGCCTAACCTGGGTAAGGTGGATAATGACCCTTTTTTCCTCTTTGCTATGCTCTGTCCTTGTTAATGGTATCCCCTCTAAACCGTATCACCCGTCAAGGGGAATTTGTCAAGGGGATTCTTTGTCCCCATTTCTCTTCATCATTATGGCTGAGGGTCTTGGCCGTCTCATAAAGTACTCTGCTCATTCTCATGATCTTAGAGGTGTCTGTGTCCATGGCTCCACTGCTATTACACATCATCAACTCGTTGATGACAATATGCTCTTTGGTCACCCCTCTGTTAATGAAGCCAGAACCTTCAAATTACTTCTAGACACATTCTCAGCTGCTTCCGGCACAACCATCAATACCACCAAATCTCAATTTCTTTTCTTCAACACCCCTATTACCACCCATAGAATCATTGCTCAAATCATAGGCTTCCCTCAAGCCAAGCTTCCTTCTCAGTATTTAGGAGCACCACTCATAGATTCCGCCTTAAAGCATGTTTCCTAGCATCAACTCTTGGAGAAAATGGACAGTCGGCTCCAGTCTTGGACTCATAAGACTCTCAACATGGCAAGCAGATTAGTCTTGATTAGAGCAGTTCTACAATCCATGCCCCTCTATTTGTTCTTTGTACTTGCTACTTCAAAATGGGTACTAAAGAGAATTAGGAATCTGCAACGCAACTTCTTATGGGGTTCTATAGGAAAAAACAGAAAATGGGCGTTGGTCAAATGGGAAAAGGTTTACAAGCCTAAAAAGAAGGGCGGTCTCGACTTGCGTGATCCACAACACAAAAACATCTTGATGGGAGCCAGATTATGGTGGAAATGGGTCTCTGGTCCACAGAAGCCATGGGCGCAATTATGGACAGCAAAGTATGCCAACAACCGACTGCAACAAGAACTAATAAGGATAACTACCATGCCCAAAGGATCTTTAATTTGGAACGCGGCCAAGCAACACAAAGACATCATCCATCAACATAGCTTTTGGGAGATAAGGGATGGGAGAACAACACGTTTTTGGATAGATTCCTGGCAACAACAACCCAAAATTGTAGTACTCATACTAGGCACAAATCATAATAGAAATGACATTGATGAGGAGAACACTGTAGCACATTACTGGAATCCTAGCAATATACAGGGATTCAGACAATGGAAACCGATGGAGCAAATAGTACAGCAAGAAGCAGAAGCTTACAACATGGAGATACACAAAGAGCTTACCAACAGGAAAATTAAAGTTAATATAGGTAGCAATGTTCTAAGATGGGGTTACACACAGAGAGGAACATACACCACCAAAGAAGCTTACCAGATAATGTCTCACTCTCAGGATCCAATTGATCCTACCTGGAAGTATATGGAGAACTGGGATCTGGCCCAAAGTCTCCACCTTCATCTGGTTGCTATATCATGGGAGAATTCTCACATGGGACAACTTAATCAAACGAAGATTTCATGGTCCTTATTACTGCTCCAATTGTCAAAACAATGAAGAAACCATTCAACACCTCATGGATTCCCGCCACATGGCCAACCAGCTCTGGGAAATGCTCACTTTCAGATGCCAGAGACCCTACAGACTTCTTAGGGATATCAGAAGCACCATTAGCAATTGGAGTCCGGAGCCATACAATAGAAAAATTCTCAAAAAGTTGTGGACCATCTTGCCAAGTCTCCTACTTTGGACAATTTGGAAGGAAAGAAATAAACGAATTTTCAAAAATAAAAAAACCTCCACAGAAATCATATGGAATAACCTATGTCAGAATATCAAAGAAACTTTGGCTTTACATCAATGGACGACTAAGGACTTTCCGACACAGCCACAAGAACTAAGCATATGGGATAATTGGAATATACAGCTCCCACAACCTCAATTGAACTCCAATAGACCTCATAATGCAACCAAGCCGCCCTCGCATTGGATTCACCCCCCAAAGAAAGTGATCAAGCTTAATTTTGATGGTGCTTCCAAGGGCAACCTAGGAAAAGCAGGATTCAGAAGCAAATTTAGGAATCATGAGGGCCAACCGCTACTACTGTACTTTGGATCCATAGGATGGGACAGGAACAACTCGACAGAACTGGAAGGACTATGGCAAGGTATGTAGCTAGCTGATCAACACAATTTTTATCCCATACTTATAGAAGGAGACACTCAAATCCTTCTCAACATGGCCACACTAATCCAACGGGGAAATGCGGCTTGGCGAGTGCCTACAACTGGAGATTATTGGCAAGGCTTGAAACTTTAGAGACATGGATAAGAAATAGGAGAGTAATAACTTTTATGCATGTTAAAAGGGACAGTAACAAAATTGATGATCTCCTAGCAAACACTGGAGTTGATCAAGACCAAATCCTACATTACAGCCCTCTCAACATCATCGATGATCACAATCAACTGCAAATTTGCACTAACCTAGTGCACAAGGAAGCTCAACCCGCGGATGCAAGTGGTAATTAACAACAATATGCGATTGTGATTAGATCACATCGCAATATCGGCGGATTGCAGAATAGGGAGACCAAAGGGAAAGGCCTTAACATATAGCGATATGTGATTGCAATCTGATCACATCGCAATATCTTATCGGCGGAAACCAAGGGGAAAAGCCTTCACATCGTCATATGTGCGATGCGATGACGCTTTCCCGACGACAGATCGCAGTATGGGAAGACCAAAGGGCAAGGCCTCTACTTAAAGCGATATGTGATTGCGATTTGATCACATCGCAATATCTCATCGGCGGAAACCTAGGGACAAAGCCTTTACACCTTCCTATGTGTGATGTGATGTTGCAGACCTGACAGCGGATCGCTGCATGGGGAGACCAAAGGGCAAGGCATTTACATATAGCAATATGCGATTGCGATCTGATCGCATCGCAATATCGCATTGGTGGAAACCAAGGGACGGAGAATAGGCAGGGGCTGCCTGATGATAGTTCGAGGCCGGCTGTGGCTGCCCAGGTGTTCATTATTTGGTCTTTTTGTTTTTTGCTAGTGTTTCTTGGGTTTTGGTTTCCTATCTGGACTAATCGTCAAGGAACCATCTTACTATTTCTTTTGTGGGGTTTGGACTTGAGAAGTGATACCATTTTTGAGGTTTCTACTCTCACTGGACTGGTTTCCCCAATGTTGGGGCAGTCCAGATTTTGTTGATACTCTACGATACCTTGGTTGAGGCCTTGTCCTCTTTGTATCTTTCTGTACATATTAATAGATTACTTTTACTTAGAAAAAAAAATAACAAGGGAACCTAGAAGAAATTGTCTATTAAAAGAACACCACCATTAATTTAACTTCTTTTGAATCGTGATCATTTGACTATATCCACCTTCTTCTCAGATTTACTAACCGATGTTCTTGGAAGGAGGGAAATCCATTAAGAGAGAACATGACCAGCGTACAGTGTGCCTTGATAGATGTTTGTTTGAATCAACGGTGGAAAGCAAAGTAGTGATAGTTGTTTTCTCAAACCAATGGTGGAAAAGAAAAAGGCAGAGGATTGTCGACATTGAACCATTTGAAAACGGAACACATTCGGTATAAAAATAAAAAAATAAAATCAAGTATTTCCTAATAAAAGTAATAAGAGGGAGATGTGTAATTCATTTAATTCTTAATCTAAAATTAAGATGTGACATTTAAAAATATTCAAAATAATAAAAAATCAATTTGGATCACTAATAAAATATCTTAATATGCATAATTAATTAATATTGGCCTATTAATAACAAAACCTGAAGAATTTTAATGTGGATAATGTAGTGTATAGATAAAATCTTCCATTGCACATGTTATGAAAAAATTAATATCAACTATTTATATAATATATATTGCTTTAAAAAAATATATACATATCATATAGAGTAATTAAAAAATATATATGGTTAAAACATTTGAAGTAGTCTCACTATTGTACCTCTTTTTGAGTTTTTTGGGTCAATTTTCCCTAATAACAAAAAATGGCTTGCACTTTAAGTTACATACTCTATATAGAATTCAAAAATACAATTTAAACAATGGTGAGAGAGGCTCAACCTTTTTTTTCCAAAATTTGCATTTTAAAGGAGGTTTAAAGCTGAAGAGATTTGATCCCTCATGGGTCATGCTAGATCCATGCTTAAAATAGATCTATATTGGTTAAAAGTTTAAAGAGGAAAGAAAAGAAAAGAAAAAAAGGGAAAAAAAAAAAAATTATGTATATTTCATATAGAGTAATTAAAAAATATATATGGTTAAAACGTTTGAAGTAGTCTCACTATTTTACCTTTTATTGGGTTTTTTGGGCCAATTTTCCCCAATAAAAAATATATGGCTTGCATGTTTAAGTTACATACTCTATATAGAATTCAAAAATACAATTTAAACAGTGATGAGAAAGGCTCAACTTTTTTTTTTTCCAAAATTTGCATTTTAAAGGAGGTTTAAAGCTGAAGAGATTTGATCCCTCATGGGTCATGCTAGATCCATGCTTAAAATAGATCTATATTGGTTAAAAGTTTAAAGAGGAAAGAAAAGAAAAGAAAAAAAGGGAAAAAAAAAAAAATTATGTATATTTCATATAGAGTAATTAAAAAATATATATGGTTAAAACGTTTGAAGTAGTCTCACTATTTTACCTTTTATTGGGTTTTTTGGGCCAATTTTCCCCAATAAAAAATATATGGCTTGCATGTTTAAGTTACATACTCTATATAGAATTCAAAAATACAATTTAAACAGTGATGAGAAAGGCTCAACTTTTTTTTTCCAAAATTTGCATTTTAAAGGAGGTTTAAAGCTGAAGAGATTTGATCCCTCATGGGTCATGCTAGATCCATGCTTAAAATAGATCTATATTGGTTAAAAGTTTAAAGAGGAAAGAAAAGAAAAGAAAAAAAGGGAAAAAAAAAAAAATATATACATATCATATAGAGTAATTAAAAAATATATATGGTTAAAAC
>APFE031194783.1:232997-268972 GCA_000404065.3 Pinus taeda | reverse complement strand
GTGAATCTATGTGTTATTAAAAAATCAATCATATATATATATGGGATCGGATCAAATCTCTTAAAGTATTTTTTTTTTTCAAAGTGAATCTATGTGTTATTAAAAAATCAATCATATATATATATATATATATGGGATCGGATCAAATATCTTAAAGTATGTTTTTTTTTTTCAAAGTTTGCACTCTAAAAGAAGTTTGCACCTCAAAAGATTTGATCCCTGGAGTCACTTGGTATTTCTATGATTAATATTGATCGTAAGTTGTTTATAGTTATTATCTATTTAATTAATTATGACTATATGTGTTTCCCTTATTGAATGTTGGTAAATTAATCTTTCTTTTAATGTGTATGTTTACCTTATCATCATAAATGAAAGATAGGCATATTCTCGTTCTCTCCCCTACATCAACAAATGAAATTTCTAATATTAATTACCTTGCAATCTAAATCTACATATTTACCTTTTCACGTTTACTTAATACAAATATGAAACTACCATGCAAATTACCAAAATAACTTCTCAATTATCAAAATAAAAAATATCCATATTTGGGTTATACACCATTAATGAATAGCATTTTAGGCTAGTGATTGTGAAAGATGAGAAGAAGATGTCATCGATAGTGAAATTACCATACTAGTGGCCCTTCAACATTTGCAATGGTAAATTTAGGGATTACTGATAGTAACAATGGAAGAACTCGTGGATTATGGTTTTGACCCTAGTGATTTTTCCATGACATAGTTTGATGTGCCATCTTAACAGATAGCAATGTGGTTTGGGTTCCAGTTGGAGTCTTCATAGAGAAGATATCTAGTTCTTCTTAGAGCTAGGAGTGTAACATGGAAACTCGTCCCTTTGTTGAGTTCTTCTTAGAGCTAGGAGTGTAACATGGAGACTGGTCCCTTTGTCCCTTCCTCTAGTTGTCCAAATGCATTGTTCCTTTGGATGGAGCTAGCTCTGCAAACACTAGTCATGTCCCTTTCTCATCTGTCAAGTTGTGGTCTAGGCTACCTGTAAACGGATGGCCATTGGTTGAGATTACTTAGAAGAGAGGGTTTACAACTAGGGGCTATGGCCATTTTCTAGCAGTCCATTTTTAGCAGATGTTTAGTGGCGGGGGTCTATCACTAGGAGGGGTGTTGGCATTGCTCAATATACCCTTGAACAACAATTTGTTGGGAAATATTAGTGTAAACCCTAGGGGTTTAAACATAACAACGTCTACATTAGAACAGGATATCAGAAGGCATCAAAGTTGTAGAATTTCCCACTGTAGATAACCTAATATTGCAATATGCTAAAGCAAAGTACTTGATCTACTTCTACCAAAAAACTTGTGGAAGCTTAATTGATTTTGAGCAAGATCAAATAGAACACATATAAGAGAGAATGAGAAATCAATCACACATGAACACAGAAGAATAATCTGGGGAAAGCCTCAGCTACAAACCTCGATCTATGTATTATCATACAAGTGGAAATACGTTTGGATTACACAAAGCTTTAGCTCACAGGCTATCCAGATCTTAGTGCAATCCCTCAATGTTGCTCATACACTGAATAGACACAACATATGCCTTCCATCAGTCCTCCAAGCCTCCTATTTCCTTGCACAGTTTCTCTTGGGTCCTCCGGCTGCCACCTGTGTGAATTGACCTCTCACACAACTCACCAAACTCAGAAGTAACTGCGCAATCTCTAAGGAATGAATTCCTTTTGCATGCAAGAGATATCCTCAATGGAATATTCCTGCAACTGATAGTACACTATCCTATCATCTGATCTCAACTGGCTCTCTGACTGAACTGACATGCATGAATTATTTATGAGAGAATATTCAGTTATTTGAAATGCAGTAGTTACATGCATGCATGCGTTAACTAACTGAACCCACAATCAGTTCCACAAACTATTGGAAATAATCTAATTGGGCTTAACTTAGTTAACTGAGCTAAATAATTACAACTCAAAGTACAACTCATCCTGATCTCCTTAATCAAGGGATAAATTCCTTAATCAAAGGGGAAACTGTTGTCTTCACATAGACTTCATGTTTGATTTTCTACAACTAATTAACTCAAGATCAACTAATTAATTATTTTACAAATGACTGTTAAGATCAGATTCAAATTTTAATTCTCAATTTTAATTCAGGGACTAACTAAAATTGGAATGTATCCCGAAATGCTATTTATAGCAGTTTTATTTTTAGCACTTCTATTTTTAGCATTTATTGTTGCTATTTTCAACACTCCCTCTCAATAGGAAAGGGATTATCAATCACCCCAGTCCTGTCTCTGTGGAACTCGAACTTGCATTTTGACAATGCCTTAGTCAAAATATCTGCATCCTTTTCCTTGGTTGAAACGTACAACAAAAACATGATCCACTTCACCACACAATATCGAAGATGATGATACTGGATATCAATGTGCTTAGACCTGTCATGAAATACAGGATTCTCAGATAGTTTGATACAACTCTAATTATCATAATAGATCACAATTGGATCCATTCTCTGACCAAACAATCCAACTAGAATCTTCCGCATCAAAATGGCCTCACATGTTGCCTGACTGGTAGCCATGTATTCAGCCTCTGCTGCACTAAGTGCAACTGACCTCTGTTTCCTCCTGTACCAAGAAACTACAGCTGAACCAAGGTTGAAGATTCCTCCTTAAGTGCTCTTCCGGTCTGATGGACTCCCTGCCCAATCTGCATCTGTGAAGCCCTGAAGCTTCACTCCCTCTGTCCTTCTATACCACAATCCATACTGAGATGTGCCTCTGAGGGATCTCAGCACATGCTTCGCTGCCTTTCAAAACAGCTTGGTAGGCTGAACCATAGCTTGACTCAACTGGTTCACTGCAAAGAACAGATTTGGTCGTGTGCTCACTAAATACACCAATGAACCCACAAGCTGCTGATAAATAGTAGCAGCTACTACCTTACCTGAAGTAGCATCCTCCATCCTCTAGTTTCCAGCTAGAGGGGTCTGCATGGGCTCTCACTTCTCCATGTGAAATCACCGGAGTATCTCATTGGCATACTTGCCTTGAGATACAAACACTTCGCCATCCTTCTGCCACACTTCCATGCCTAGAAAGTAGTGCATAAGGCCTATTTCTTTCATCTCGAACTCTCTTGCAAGGTCCTCCTTGCAATTTTGATCAACTGATCATCACCTGTCAATATTAGATCATCATCATAAAGAATAACGATTAATGACTTACCTTCTACCATGATGTGGTAAAGGTTCGCATTTGCTTCACTCTTGGTGAAGCCCAACCCAGTGAAATAGCTGTCGATCTTGGTGTACCAAGCATGAGGTGCTTGCTTCAGCTCATACAAATCTCTTTTTAGTCAGCACACATGCAACTCACAATCGAAGGTCTTAAAACCTTCTAGCTACTTAATGTACACCTCTTCCTCAATCTTCCCATTGAGGAACGCAGTCTTCACATCCATCTGAGGGATCTTCCAACCCATCTGAGTTGATAGTGCCAACATCGATTTGATAGATGAGTACCTTGATAGAGGAGCAAAAGTCTCATCGTAGTCGATTGCCTCGACCTATGAGAAACCACGGGCAACAAACCTTGCCTTATGTTTCTCAACACTACCATCAACTGCTTGCTTTACCTTGTAAAGCCATCAGGAACTCACTACTGACTTGCCCTCTGCTCTTGGGACAACATCCCAAACACCGTTCCGAATGATGGATTCGTACTCCTCCACCATTGCATCAACCCGTACTGGTTGCTGCACTGCTTCCTCAAAAGAAGAAGGTTCGGTCTCTACACACTCCCCAACCAGGGCCATGTAACTAGTGTACCTCTCGAGTGACCTCCTCTGTCTGCACTGAGAAGATGGTTGTCCCACATTCTCTCTAGCATCCAACATCAACATGTCAGCTTCCCTTGAGTGTTTCTGCCCATCTCTGGAAGACTCTGCATGAGTGGATGTCTCCACTCCCAGATCCTCTGCATGTGGCTGCTCTGCATGAGCCTGAGGCTCCTCCTCCTTAGGAACTAAAAGTTCCTCCTCTGCATGTAACTTGAGCTCCCTCTCAAGTGATACTCGCATGGCTTTCTGCTCTTCGAACTTCAGATCTCTGCATGCCACTGTCCTCTGACTAGTAGGCAAGAACACCCGATATTTTTGGGGTGTATAAGTGTACCCCACAAGTATCCCCAACACAGTTGTTGGATCTAGCTTCTTCCAGGCATCTTTGGTCACATGGCAATAAACAGATAATCCAACGACCCTGAAGTGACTCACATCTAGTCTCTTCCCAAAAAAGGCTTCCAATGGTGTCTTCATTCCCAGTATACGATGTTGGCTTCTGTTTTGCAATTATCTTGTTATATTGCATGCCTCAGCCCACAAATGAAGTGGTAGGCTTTGGTCATGCAGCATCGCTCAAGCTGCTCCCACAATCGATCTATTATTCCTTTCGGCCACCCAATTCTGATGTGGGTTATGGGGTGTCATCAACTCGCGTTTAATTCCTTCTACTGTGCAGAAGTCCTTAAACTGTTGGGAGACATACCCTCCACCATTGTCGCTAAGTTATTTTCTTTCCAGATTCTTTCTTTGCCAAGGATTTAAACTCACAAAACCTTGAGAAGGTTTGATACTTCTTCTTCATAAAGTAGATCAAACATCTACGAGAAAAATCATCAATAAAAATAACATACTACCTTTGTTTAGTGGTGGAGGTTGTAGTGAATGGTCCACACACATCTATACGAACTAACTCCAGGATTTCTCTAGCTCTACTGTCTCGATCCTGAAAGGAAGATTTCGCATACTCACCCAAGGTACAAGCTTTGCATGTATCCATTTGCTCCAGTTTTCCCTTTGGAAGTCAGGTAGAAATCTGTTGCATGATCTTCAAGGCCCCACGGTGCAGGTGGCCCAATCTTCTATGCCATAGCTCGCCAAAATCTTGGCTCTGCACCAACTCTGCTTTGGAACTCAATGCAACACAATCGTCTACCTCCAACTTGTAGAGATTATTTACTTGAATCCCAATCCTCTTGGTCTTTCCAGTGCCGATATGCCTCAAGAATGCCTTTCCTTTACTAAATACTACATCATAGCCTTTGTCTTCCAGCATAGCGACGGACACAAGATTCTTCTTCAGACTCGGCACATACTTTACATCAGTCAGGGTGAGAGGAGCACCATGCTCGCTCTAAAACGCAACCGTACCTCCACCTGAAATGTGGTACTTTCCATCATCGCCCATCTCAATCCACATCTGGAGATCCTTCTCCTCTAAGGTACTGAAAAGATTCTTGTCGCTGGTCATGTGGAATAAAGCTCCACTGTCCAGGTACCAAACACACCCCACCATTAATGAAATCGTACATGCGATGAGGGTGAAATCCAATTTGAACTGTGAGGCCAGTGCCTCACCATATGATCCCTTCAACGACCCCTTCTTGGATTTATTTTGTGGACAAGTCATATCATAATGGCCCACCTCATGACAATGAAAGCATCTCACTTTCGATTTGTCAATCTTCTTCCTACCATGGGAAGAACTAGATTTGGAATGGGACGCCTTCCCTTTCCCTTTCCTCGCCTTACTCACTAAGGCTAGATTTTCTTCATAATCTTGCTTTGATGAAGATCCATCTCTGGTGCTTCTTCTTATCTCCTCCTACATCAAATCTGACCAAAGTCATTCCCAATCTGGGAGTTTCACTCTTCCATTCACCGAGTCTTGGTAGCTATGCAAACTCTTAGGAAGACTGAGGAGAGTAAGACTCACCATGTCATCATCAGTTGTCGTGATCCCTACACTTCCAAGCTCATCCCTGCAGGTGGTGAGCTTGTTCATATATGTAGAGAACGTGTCGCCCTTTTCACACTTGATTTTCCAAATCTTGTCTTTCAACGCTAGCTTCCTATGATCATAGTTGTTATGATATAGATGCTTCAATGTTTTCCACATTGATAATGGTGTCTCCTTCCCATGGAGACTCGAGACTATGTGGTCTCGAACTCCCTCCAGAAGGATTCTCCTCACTCTAACCACACATTTCTTCCATTCTGCCAATTCTTGGGCATTAGCAGCTGCTGGCTTGGGGACTTCTTGATCAATGAAGTCCTTCAAACCATTGTCCTCTAATACCGCTTCCATGTGATCCTTCCAGGCTATATAATTTGCGCTGCCATCAAGGGCATACTCGAGTCTCAAATCGTTGAATGCCATTGGTGAAATTTGAGATGTGATAAGACTTTAAATTCTATAATCAGGAACTTTAAATTTTGAACTTCTCCCTTCTTTGTATATTGTTCTTTGCTTTGATCACCTTTGCTCTAATACCATGTAGAATTTCCCACAGTAGATCACCTGATAATGCAATATACTATATAAAAATACTTGATTTACTTCTACAAACAAACTGGCGGAAGCTTAATCGATTTTGAGCGAGATAAAATAGAACACATATAATAGAGAATGAGAAATCAATCACACATGAACGCAGAGGAATACTCTGGGGAAAGCCTCAACTAAAAACCCTGATCTCTGTATTATCATACAAGTGGAAATATGTCTGAATTACATAAAGCTTTAGCTCACAAGCTATTCAGCTCTCAGTACAATCCCTCAATGCTGCTCATAGACTGAGTAGACACAACATATGCCTTTCCTCAATCCTCCAAGCCTCCTATTTCCTTGTGCAGTTTCTCTTAGGTCCTCCGGTTGCCACCTGTGTGAATTGACCTCTCACACAACTCACCAAACTCAGAAGTAACTGCGTAATCTCCAAGGAATGAATTCCTTCTGCATGCAAGAAATATCCTCAATGGAATATTCCTGCAACTGATAGTACATTGTCCCATCATCTAATCTCAACAGGGTCTCTGATTGAACTGACATGCACGAGTTATTTATGAGAGAATATTCAGTTATATGAAGTGCAGTAGTTACATGCATGCATGCATTAACTAACTGAACTCACAATCAGTTCCACAAACCGTTGGAACTAATCTCAGTAGACTTAACTCAGTTAACTGAGCTAACTAATTACAACTCAAAGTACAACTCATCCTAATCTCCTTAATCAAGGGATAACTTCCTCAATCAAAGGGGAAACTGTTGCATGTCTTCACATAGACTTCATGTTTTATTTTCTACAGCTAATTAACTCAAGATGAATTAATTAATTATTTTACAAACAACTACTAAGATCAAATTCGAATTTTAATTCTTAATTTTAATTCAGGGACTAACTAAAATTGGAATGTATCCCGAAATGCTATTTATAGCAGTGCTATTTTTAGCACTTCTATTATTAGCATTTCTTGTTGCTATTTTAAACAAAAGTTTGGAAGAGGCCCAAGAAAAATTGGTGGAGGATAAATGAGTTGGGATGGAAAAAGAGGGATAAATCTGCATAGGGAAGAAAAGGAAAAAGGTAAGTGTGCGAAGGTCAAGAACAAGAACCAAAATTTGGTACTTTGGGGAAAACATATAACTTGGTGAAGTTATGGTCACATCTTATAGTTTTTGGTAGGGTGTGATAGAGGCCAACATTTTTCATTGGAGCTCTTATACAATTGGGTCAATAAAGAATGGGGAACACTCGAGCTAAGGTTTTAGAGGTAAATATTTTGGTTCATGGTTGGCTAATGTTGAGATTTAGTTAGACATAAGATGTTTCTTGGGTTATGGAGAAAAAATTGAATATTGGCTCCTCCTCTATGTTGTTAAAACATTGGAGCCCTCAATTCAATGCAATTCGTGAATGAATTGAATATGTGCCTAATTGGGTTAATCTCTCAGGACTTTCATTGCACTTATGGACTTTGGATGTGTTTAGAGCCATAGGGAGAAAATTGGGGGTTTTTTGTGAAGCAAATATGTATTTCTAGGGTATTGGTGACATTATATCCGCAGGAAAGGTTTTACGAAGACCTAAATCATAGTTAATTCGGGTTTAAACATTGGCAAATGATTGACTATGAAGGCATTACTTTTAGATTCTATAGGTGCCATCGTCAAGGACATGCCATGAGGGATTGCATTTTCTCCTTCAATGGGAAAAAAAGCACAGGGTGCCAACAGGAAGATTGTGTTGTGGGATCCTTATATGGAGAAATTGCAAATTGGTTAGTTTCTTCTGCCTCCCCATCTTTGCATACCAATATTTCGTCACCTAGATTGAAGATTATGAGCACTGATGGCAAGGGTGCGAAAACTTCAGAAACAGATCTACATGATCATCGGGACGTTAGCACTCCATCCACAATGACAGTCTCCCCTCGATGGGAAGAAACACAGTAGTGAATTCCTTGTCTATAAAAGCTACTAAGTAGGTTATGGGCACTTGGAAGATCACACAAAATTAAGAAAAATGCACATGAATACTTTCATTGTCCTTTTATGAGAAAATGATTAGATATACAAAAACAAAAAACACTTTTTTATCAATTTTTTGAAAATTCTGATTTTTTTTTTCTATACAAACCTCTTACAAAGACAACAATACTTTTATATGTATGATTCATATATTTATAGACACTTTAGCACCTTATATAGTGCCCCCACATGTTTTTTGAATATTGACTTATTAAACCCCGAAACTTTTGGGTACTATTTTTCACACAGTTCATGGAAATGCATAGATGCATCTGCAAAATGCAATCTTTTCATATTTTTAACGAAATGTTATATTTTTTTTCTAAAGAAAAAAAGAAAATTTCTATATTTACCGCATTTAACGTAATTGTTACAATTATGTGTAAATCAAATTTTACCATCATATTTATTTTAAATTTCATCATATTTTTTTTAAATTTGTAAATCTACAATTGACAATGGTTGGTCTGATTACTTGTTTTCACTGTGGATTTACAGCTACGAGGACCATGAATCTACGACCTTTAAAATCCACCATCGACGATGGGACCGCGGCATTACTTCGAAAATACTTCCTGCATCTCTTCGAAATAATCCCATTGTCAGCTTTATCATACTTCAATTTCAGTTGGTCGGAGCTGTCGGTGAAATTTCAATTGGAAGTATGACATTTATGTAAATTTTGAAATTTCTGAACTTCATATATTTTTAAATTTCTGAACTTCATATATTTTTAAATTTCCGAACTTCATAGGTTGAGATACTATTTTTTTTAAGGAGAAAAAACACAAAATTTTATATATATAAAAAAAATTACAGGCTACATATTTTTTTTTCGGTTTAGTATTTAGATCTATCATGTAGTCGTGAGAGATACATATTGATTCTTTGTTAAAAAAAAAATACATGAAAAGTAGTATTCGGAAACCTTACAAAACAAGCAAAAACATGTTATTTTATTCTTAACCATTTCCAGAACAGAACAAGCATAAACATGTTATTTTATACTTAACCATTTCCAAAACAGTATGTAAAATTTGTTATAATATATGAATATTTCTATACTTGACCTGTGGAAAATAGTAGAGGCTAAAAGATGGAGATAGTTGTTATAATATATTAATATTTTTATACTTGACTTAGAGGCTAAAAGATAGAGATACTGCCTGTGTGTCAGTCGGATTCATGTTTGTATACAGCATAAAAAATGACTCTTGGAGTTTCAACTCTTAGATTCATGTTTGTATGCAACATAAAAAATGACTCTTGGAGTTTCAACTCTTCTTTTTGAAAGCTTGTTCGCCATGTAAATCTGCTCCCTGTAGATGTGGTTGTATGTGATTTGCTGAAAAGTATGTTCAACTAAGCCTATGCGCTTTATCCAATTTGTTAACAATGGAGGGTGGAATTGAGATAGAGACTCAAAACCCAATCAATGGTGCACTTAGAGTCCTCATATACCTGCAATTCATTGATCTTGAACTATTTTGCAGCGAAGAGGGTGCCCCATAAAGCTATAATTTATGCCCTATTGTTAAAGCCACTGCCTCCCTCCTACCAGAAATGATAGTATGTTCCTGGTTCATAAATAATAAGAGCATCGCAACGACAATTTCCGTTAGAGCAAGCTCCATCTAAAAAGCCAACCGAGAACCTTTGCAACAAATCCAATGCTTGTGTCTTTCTCAGCTAATGTACCTTTTTCCTTGGTCCAATTTCTGAGAAGTAAACCACGATCCCCAACACTGTAGTCCTCACATCTGCCCTTTTTAGCTCAAAAACCTTTCGGTTCCTACATCACCAGATGCCCTAGAAAATGTAGAATGGTAAAGTGAAAAAATATTTATGAGTCTTGAACCAGTGTTTAAGGCATGACACTAGAGAATTAGAATTCCAAGTAGCAACAATCTCTAAAGTTTTTAGGACAAAAATCTAGACAGTTATGACTATATGACACCTCATAAATAGTTGAAGTACATTATATGAATTCTGCATACAGAGGGAGCAGATGCTAGGTCCAATGGAGCCTCTATGGGAAAGATTCTCCCAAGTGAGATTTTTATTGTTCAAGGATAGTCATCCAAAACACTTAAGTTTCAGTGGAAAATCCCAAGACCAAAGTTTTTGAAACCACATGTGATCCTCTGTAGCGGGTAGAGAATGTAAGATACTCTTGTATATTTCCTTGACAAAAATTTGATTCTTGTGTGATTGTCCCACCTAGGTCATCCGATCCAGATCATCTGAAATAGTTATCCACGCAACATCAATTTGAAATATGTATTTCTCCCATTCTGTGGCCATACAACCAATGAGACCAATTTCAGCTGCACTAAACCAAGACTGTAAATTAAGAGGATGATCCTGAAGAGTAACAATATGAGAAAGATATATGATACCTCTATCGCGAATATGTAGAAGGAGAGGTGTTGTTCCTCATCATTCTTCGCCAAATGTAGGAGGATATTTGTGTAATTTTCGCACCATCCTTGATTCAAACATCAAAATCCTTATATTCCATGTACGTACCTCTGATGAAATATGAACAAAAGCCCCTACCAATTAGTCCTCTCCATAAACAACTGCAGATTAAAGCCCTGTTGAAAGAAAGTGTGTCCAAAATCCCCCAACCCCCTTGTCGTCAACTTTAGCTATATGTGACAAGTGAACCAGGTGATCTTTTCCAGTTTGATTAGAGCTTGTCCATGGCAATCTGGCCAAGGTAGCATCTATCTTATGTATGATCTCCATTCGAAACATATATAAATGCATCCAGTATAACGAATGAGACTGTAAAAAAAATATGGTTAGAATGAGTCTGCCACCAATGGTAAGCCACCTGTACGACCAATTTGCTAATTTCCTCACAAATTTCTAGATAGTCTAGATTGAGTCTAAATTCAAAGAGTGATTAGGCTTGATGTGGAAACCTACATAAACAAACCTTGAGTCCAAGGGCCGAGATGTAATGGTAAAAATATAAAAAATCTGTGAAGTCATCTCTTCATCTTGGTTAGAAGAGATTAGTTTTGTTTTATACTTATTCATATTAAGTTTGAATACAAAACTGAAGGGCAAGAGGAGATGATGAAAGTGGGTCCATTCCACAGCAGAAGCCTCTCCACCAGAAAGTATATCATCGACAAATATCAGCTATGAAATATGGATTTGTTTAGTCATTCTAATGCCCTTAATCAATCCTCTATCCTAATATTTTGAAATCCTCCTGCTATGTGCTTCCATGAAAAGGAGAAAAAGAATAAGAGACAAAGAGCATCCTTGATGCAGACCTCTGAATGCTTTAAAAAAGGTAGTCGTAAAACCTGTTTATAAAGACAACAAAGCTAACAATGATCATGGATGCCATAATCCAATTTATGTTTGACTGAGATATATTGATTTTAATCATTCTAAAAAATTCCCAGTCAACACTGTCGAAAGGTTTATTTAGATCAACCTTCATTAAATAAGCATTTAGATTTTGCACCTTAATAGAATGTAGCCATTCTACGCAATGGCCATAGCATCTTGTATTTGTATCCCCTCCAAAAACCCAAATTTCTTTGGAGATATACGATCAAACAAAGAAATCTTAAGTCTACAAGAAATGAGCTCAGAGATCATTTTGCAGACCAAGTTACAGAGGGAGATGGAGCAGAAATCTTTGAAAGAGATAGGAGACTTATTTTTTTGAATTAATGTGATAAAAGTAGAATTTATGGCTCCAGTGATATAACCCTTGATCCTAGACTCTTCAACTACCGCCATAAGTTCTAAGGACATAAGCTGAAATAAATGAATGTATAATTTCACCCCTTCCATCGAGACCATGGATTGTTTCCCGAGCACATGCAAGAAGAATGCTATGAATTTCCTCTTTCATAACCGTCTACCCAAAATAACATTCTTAGGCTCATGAATCAACTGAGGCATATGATTGATGAAATCCATTTGTGCATGTTTCAAGAGGTCTTTAGCTGAGAAAAAATCCTTAAAGTGGCAAAGAGCAGCCAATTCGCTGTCTGTTTGAGTAGTGAGAATATTGTCCCCGTCATCATGGATGCTCCAGATGGGATTTTCACTCCTCCTCATAGACATAAATCTATGAAAAATCTTAGAGTTATTATCACATGTCGCTACCCACATAGCCAACCTTTTAAGGTGTCATGCCTCTTCCTCTAATTTGTAAATAGATCTCTTCCCGGCTTCTAGTTCCAAAATATTTGCTTTGTGACCTTCAGAGGAAAAGGATGGATCTTCCAGATTATTAAGATCACTCTGGGCAGCTTCAATAGAGTCCAATTGAAGATATTCAACTTTTTTCTGTATCAAAACCCATTTTTGGACCTCCCTCTTTAAGATTTTAAGTTTGCAGCATAGATTATCCATATAGTTCAACCTCTGATGTAAAAGAGGATCATTCCAAATGTGATAGAGTATCTCTTCCAAGTCCTTATGAGCCAACCAAGATTGGTTGAATTTAAAGGGAAGAGCCTTATGATAGGATTCCCTATCTCAGGAGAGAAGGATCAAAAGGTGATTAGAGTCAAAAGAGGGAATGACTGAGGAGCATAGATCAATCAGTACCACTGCAAGATGTTCTTTTACCATAAATCTATCGAGTCACTTAGAAATACATGTTGACCCCATCCTACCATTATTCCAGGTGAGAACAAGCTTGGGTGGAGTAATATCACGCAAGGATAGAGAATTGAAAAATGAACTGAAATGGGACTCCAAGAAATCATACTTTCCCTTATCTCCCCATATCTTATTACTGCCAATATTTAAATTCAAGTCTCCTACCACAATGAGAGAATTTAAATCCAGCAACCCAGAATCTGAGACTTGGTCCCAGAAAATTATTATGCCTGAATATGGAGCATACATATTAAGGATGCAAAAACAGAAATGAGAACCCTGCATATTCCCAGTTAAGAGAATACTTGGAGGAGTCAAGTATTCCAAAAACTTAAGTGTGGAAGGTTTCTAAGCTGTTGCTAAACCTCAAAATAGATTGCAAGAATTTTTTGCACAAACTACTACCAAGGATAGATTTGTAGCAGGATTTTCCAAGATCTTTCCTAAGAAATCATTGTTTATCGAAGTATAATTATATTTCCTTGTGTTTGTGTATGAGCCTTTTTAGAGAGTAGGATTTAATGTCGGGCCCCATCCCCCTAATTTTAAGGGACAGAATGATCATGGGGAAACCACATTATCTGACTCATTTTCTCTAAGGACTCGAGGAGCAAAAGAGACAAATGTCGATAAATCAATATTATAAGAGATTTACTATTGTGGGAAAAAGTATCTCCCCTAGGTCTGTGGCTAACCTAGAACAATAGAGAGATAAGGAGAACAATGTTTTTCCTTAAAGTAAATATATGATGGAGTGAGGTCTACCTGGAATCATTTCCATGCTTCGCTCCTTCTTCATCTTGGAAGCTCTAATCCCAGCTCTGATTGCCAAAATTAGAACCTGCACAGTCAGATAACATAAGGCAAGAAAATACGAGATCTATGTAATATCACCTAAGTACTTCATTCAATATATCAACATGGTATTGAAATAAGTGAAACAACATCACATATAGGAAAACAATGAATTATTTTCATTACTATTAATGGAAGGAGATTACAACCATAAGTAGTAGTTGATCTTGTAGAAGAGCTCATCCAAGTTGTTGACTTTTCCTTTCCTTGTCAAAATATTCACCTCCAATCACCCTAAATGCATGAGATAATGACCACTGACTATAGCAACATAAGGGCAGAATCACTCTCCAAAAGTCAACCAAAAACTAACCAAGTTCTTGTGGAATGAGTTAAATATATAGGAAGGAGAGGTAGTTCACGAATTATTATCCATTTACCAATCTAGGGTTGAGATCGAAAAGTGATGGGAGGATGAGCTCAAGGGATAATATAATGATTTATCCAAGGTGGAATCGGATAGGATTAGAATGTTTATCCAAGGTAAATGGTTTAAACAACCTATGGAATCTTATGGAAGATGAAGCTTCATAAAAAAATTATTTTTTCTCGAATTTATAAAATCAACGCACCCCCACAGTTATATAGGGTGCACTACATAACACCTGGAGAGAAGGAGAGAGTGCACTGCAATGTAATTGTTGAGTTATGTGTGAGTTATATAGGGTGCACTACTCCTTAAAATGACTGAAACAAGGTGCTTTCGGGCAGAAACTCAGGGAAATGAAAGATATATGCTTATGGATTTTTTAAATGATGATAACAAGGGGGATTAAGATGTCGATTGATCCCATTAGGAAGCCTATTAATCTGATGTGAAGAAATGGATTATAACAGAATGCCCCCTAAAGTGAAAAGTCAGAGATGATGACTGATTACTGAAGTGCTTTACCTTCTCACAAGCTAGGATCAAGGACAACCGATGAGCTTCATCTGTTACAATACATTTACAACATGGCATCTTTGTTTTTTGAGGGAGACATACCCATACTCAGATCATAAGCTAACATAACATGTATAATGATCAAAATATGTGTCCACATATGCAACTAGTGGACCCATGAATGGATGACCATGGCCATCATACATTGTGATATTTGTATAACTCTTGCAATCACAACAGAGAAGGATAAAACCAGATTTGGGGTCTTCTATCTCTTTCACACGACCAACCAATGTACAAGTCTAACCATGTGAATCAATGAGCCAGAGTCAAACAAGGTAGACACCATATGTTTACCGGCCAATGATGTCAGTTGTTAACAGATGTGAGAGAAACCATCGATGTTGTTAATGGCTTTCAAGGTACTCAAGTACAATTTGTATGGTGTGAGTAAATGAGTTGATGTTGAACACCACACAAAACATTTCAGTCAAAGGCCATTGATGTAAACCTCTCCCCGAGAGTGAAGAAACTTTCCATTGATGTATGCAAGCACCAAGGTACAAAAGGTGTATTTCTAAGTCAACATCCTCAATGATGTGGTGATGTCGACAAGAAGCAACTCATTGCAGGAGGGCCTTGATTTATCCCCCATCAACGACATAAAATGGGTATCATGATTGAGATAGAATGATCATAATGATGCTGACATGGAACTGGATCAGTAAAGAAAGACATGAAATGAAAGCTTAAGATTATTGTAACAGAGATAAACTAAATGAATTCTCTTGAACACACTAGCGACACTGAATGGAGTTGGCAGCATTGACCCAAAAATGAAATGGAGGCTCTAAAAATAGTATGATAACAAAAAGGAAAGCATATTATCCAACCCAACAACCATAGAGATGAAGTGGAGAGTGTCATGTTCAAGAGAAATTCACTGCCATTAGCAAAATGGAATCCCATGTTTTCCCGATTTCCCAACCATACTCGTCAGTACCATTTTATTTTTTTAACAAGTTTGAGGAGGATAACATATGCTTGATCTGTATGTTCATCCTTCGGATGAATTCCTCTGAGTATATTTAACAAAACCTATGAAGGAGTGGCTCAACCCCGTCATGATCGATGATTCCATCATTGTTTAATGTTTTTACAAGTCTAGCAAAGGTAAAACTCGACATTTTTTTTCATGTTTAGAGAGTTTGAAAAAGAGGCAAAAAAGAAAACTCCAAATGTCCATTTTCGTAGGTAGTCCCTTAGGTCGCAAAAGGTAGAAAATAATACCCAAGAGAACCTCTTATCCATGTTCGACTAAGGTATTCCTTTTTCGTAGCTAGTCTATCTTAGTTTAGAAAAGGGTTAAGCTTAGACTGAGTGGACATATTTTCATTTACTTTTACGAGTTCGAAAATACAAGTGCTCGATAATCTTTTCATATTTTGGGAGTCTGAAAAGACCTAAAAGAAGACTCCTCCTAGATGAATGAGTGGTATAAAGGGTAGTAACTGGTTCCGGTCATGATGGAACTTCTCAAAACACACAGAGGTGAAGACATAGGCTAGTAAGACCACTCATCGTAGCGGTTCCTCAGGAAGGGGTGAAAACCAAGTGAAATTGTATGATTGGTTAGGTAGATGGAAACAATGAAATAAAAAAACAACACTGATATGGAAAAAACAAGCTGATAAAAATGGCAATCATGAGGGATAAAATGGGAATGGTTTCATTTTTGTAGAATTTTGAAACATGGGAAACTATGCTTGAAATTGGTTCATTTTTAAACAAGCTTTAAAGAGAAGAAAAAATATGCTTGAAATAAGTTTGCATGCCCCCAACATAATGACTCAAATTGAGGTACATGCTAAGCTTCATTTCATGCACCTAAGTAGACTACTAGGTACTAACAAGTGGATGGAATGAAGGTTCATTTACAAGATCAAGTGAAAGAATTGATTGGGAATTTATGAGATCTAATCAAAGACTCTAATTGAAAGGGGTTTTGTTTCATTTTTTAATGAGCTTGACATAGGAAAAGAACTATGTTCATGACACCTTGTTTCATTTTTTAATGAGCTTGACACAAGACAATGAATTATGCTCAAGGAACCGTGTTTCATTTTTTAAGGATCTTGACATAAGAAGAGGAACTCTACTCCAACACCTGATCATGGCCTCCAAGAGTTCTTCATCAGATGGGAGAACAATTCTCTGGAAGGGATCAAAGGATCCAATGGATAGATCAAACTCTAATGCCCCAGTAAATGATGCACTACATCACCTACTAGATTATCAATAGAGGCAGGAATGGAACATGTTTCCACATAATTAATCTGTGGTAAGAGAGATACCACTTGAATATAATGACCATTTAGGGACGTTGTTTGATTGGGAGTCAAATTAGGACCAACGAATAAAATTTGGTCAATAGTCATGATTCGTCTTCAATGCGGAAAATACATCACATGAAAGAGTGAAGAGACAAGAGCTCCCATGACATAAACATAGTGACGCCCAAGGAGTAAATTAAAATCGAAAGGGCTTTGGACTACCATCACATCGATATAGGCAATCTTTCCTCCCAAATTAATAGGTGACTTAGGAATAAGGATCCCTAACATTTGATTGGTTCCTCTGTTAAAGGCCAACAGATTCTAGGTAACGGCAAAGTTGTAGGGAACCTAAAGATTTCTAAGTAGTTGAGGATAGAATACTAACAGATTCACCTTCATCTATGATTTTTCTAGGTACAACCACATTATAAGCATGTACTATGATCTGGAAGGGCAAGTAAGGAGGAATACGATATCCTATCAGTTGAGTCCAATAAAAGGAAGTGACCATACTACCTGGAAGGGTTGTCATGGGAATGAGAGAACTATCCCCTTGTGTTATGGGAACATGAGAACTACTCTCCAGTGTTGTGGGAATGGGAGGATTTCCCCCCTGTGTCGTGGGAATGGGAGAACTATCCCCCCATTCATTGGAACCTGAAGAAATGAGAAGAACCCGAGTGGTATGAAGTTCACTCTCTATGGGAAAGGTACGATCAAATGAAGGTAGAATCAAGTCAATCAGTTTCTCAACCAATGATTGGTCGGGAATGGACTCATGGGGTTCACATTCAGAGAGAGTGGGATTAACTATTGATGGATTCTGATCAATCAGTTCATCAACTAGTGGAGGATTGGGAGAAAACTTATGATAACCAGTTGGAAGTCTACGCTGAGAAGTTGTAAGGTTTCCCAACACTTTCGTGGCTTCATCCATATAAGGGCAAAGGTGAATAACATGATTCCCTTCACATAACTTACAAGGAAATTTGACTTTACCCTTTTTCCCATGGACCTTACTATCACTAGTGGATGATTTATCACCAACATTATCTCTAGATGCTGATGAGAAAGGTCGATGTGAGCCTGTAAACTAGACTTCTAATATATTGGGAATGCCAAGGCAATCTCTAAGAGTGTGGTCACCCTTACATAACATGCAGGGGAAATTAAATTTACAAGGATAATTGGAATATTTTCCCATACTATTTTCATCTGTAGCAATGGTTGCTTGGTTGGCCCCTTACTTATTTTTATTCTTCTTCTTCATCCTTTTCTTCTTCTTCTTACCTTCCTGGTTACTAGAATCAAGAATTTCACCACGCGAAGAGGAAGAAAGTGATGAAGAAACAATAGGTGAAGAAGGCAAAGGGTCAACTTTAGGATCAACACGAGGTTGATTTTGTTCAAGTGGAGGAGAATTGGTTGAGAAGTAGTTTGGACATTCAGAACCATAGGGGTTGAAAATAACCAAACTAGAAAACCAATCGTAAATCCAGGGAGGGACAACATTGCCATATAGAGAGCAACAATATTTCCAAAAGAAGGAAAAGGACAAGGATTCTTGTCAGAGGGGTTCCCTTGATTGGTAGAGTCCGGAACTGTTGCCATTACAAGGAGGATGTTGTTTCACGGTCAGTTAATTGACATTAGAAATTAGAAACATAGAAAAAACAAAGGGGTAACTAGGCATAAAACTTTACCAAGAAACTGTGAAATGAAATATACACCTTTTAACCAAGGACTTAATGCATGTGCAAGAAATCTCCCCAAATGTTGTGCTCAGTGTATCATGGTATACAAGGTGGTCGACTTGGTTAGCTATGGATGGATAGCAACCTATTGGGGACTCCAAAAATATATGCAATAGTACGTGGGAGAGCAGTCCGTAGTAGTGTTGTCTAATGTGTAATTGTTCGATGAGAGTGTTCCCATATACTTTACATGTGTGGAGCACGAACAATATAATTGAAGTTACATGGAGTATGGTCCTATACACTCATATATGTGGAAAGTGATTTCACCCCGGAATACAACATTGGCAAAAAAAGACAACTCCTATGTTTAACGACATCCGGACACTTCTACGGCCTATACCTCTAAATGTTTGCATTAATGTTACAAATGCTCCTTAGGTTAATTCAATAAATTTTATTGTTTTATCATTGATTATGTTTCAGTTTTAGGGCTCACCAAGAATGTCACTTGAATATCTTAAGATGGAAATCTAGCATGAGAAAATAAAAATTCTTTTTCTTTCAATGAAAATATAGTTAAGGAAGGGAAGAAACAATCAAGATGCAACACACAATATGCATCAAACAAGATACAAGATGATATTTCCTTTGCAATGCAATTGTTCTTATACTAATACACATGAAAAACCCTAAATGTTGATGCAATTTTTTTCTTTTCACCACACTTAATTTTTGAAATGGAGAAAACTAATATGAAAATGTTCAGTTATTGATTCAATTACACTTTTCAAAATGCGAACAAGAACAACAATTCATCCAAGCGATCAGTAATCAAACTAAAATAATTTGCAAGTGACCAAGTGATAATAACAAAGTAAAATCAAAACCAATTCTTACCAAAGGGAAACAACACAGATTCAAACCAAATGGAGGTCTTAGAGAGACCACAAGACACTGAAGACTTAGGGAAGTTCAACTAGTAGTAGGCTGACCAAATATAGGCTCAATAACCAAGGTAAAATTCATGCAAAAACAAGATTCAATGCTGGTGCAAAAGAGGCACTAGCGCATTGCAATGCTAGTGCAGAGTGGGCCAGGGTGAGGTGCAATGCTCTGTCACAGACATAGGGGGTACATGGGGCTTGGGAAAGAGGTTTTCGACACAAAAATTGCAAAGAAGGTTCATTGAAATCACTTCCTAGGGATATTCTTGGTTGGATGATACAACAAAGGTATTTCAAGGAGATAAAAAAACACAATGGACGAGGATACCACCAAGGGAATTCTTTGTTCCCTAAAGGAGTCGCTAATTTGTTATACAGGATTTACGATTGCGAACAAAAGTATCTCCCCTAGGTCGGTGGCTAACCTAGAACAACAGAGAGGCAAGGAACATAATATTTTTCCTTAAAGTAAATAGATGATGGAGTGAGGCCTACTTGAAATCCTTCGCACACTTCACTCCTTCTTCAACTTGGAAGCTCCAATCCTAACTCCGATTTCCAAAACTAGGACCTGCACAGTTAGGTAACATAAGTTAAGAAACTACAAGATCTATGTAATATCATCTAAGTACTTCATTAAATAGATCAACATGGTATTGAAATAAGTGAAACAACATCACTTATAGGAAAACAATGAATTCTTTGCATTATTATAAATGGAAGGAGATTACAACCATAAGTAGTAGTTGATCTTGTAGATGAGCTCCTCCAAGTTGTTGACTTGTCCTTTCCTTGTCATAATATGCACCTCCAATCACCCTAAATACATGAGATGATGACCACTCACTACATCAACATAAGGGCATAATCAATCTCCAAAAGCCAACCAAAAACTAACTAGGTGCTTATGAAATGAGGTAAATATACACGAAGGAGAGGTAATTCATGAATTCTTATCCATTTACCAATCTAGCCTTGAGATCCAAAAGTGATGGGAGGATGAGCTTAAGGGATAAGATGGTGATTTCTCCAAGGTTGAATTAGATAGGATTCAAATTTTTAGCCAAGGTAAATGGTTGAAAAAACCTCTGGAAGTTTCTGGAAGAGGAAGCTTCAAATTATTCTTTTCCTGAATTTCTAGAATCAACGCACCCCCGTGGTTATGTAGGGTGCACTACATAACGCCCTAAGAGAAGGAGAGAGTCTATTACAATGCAGTTTCTCAGTTATATAGGGTGTAGTCATTCTTAAAATTACTAAAACAAGGTGCTTTCAAGAAGAAACTCAGGGAAATGAAAGATATATGCTTAGGACTTTGTGCAATGAAAATAACAAAGGGGAATAGGATGTTGATTCCCATTAGGAGTCCTATTGACCGGATGTGGAAAAATGGCCTATAAAAATCACCCATGAAGGAAGATGAGGTTAGGTCATCCATAAGTATGGCCAAATTCATACAAGAAGCGAGTATTTTGTATCAGGTAGGTTTATTTTTCTAGGGGATCGAAGATAAGGCTAGAGCAGAAATAGAAGGGAAGGTCCTTTCCAAGACTCCTTCCTTAAGTGGAAAAAGGATTTCTTAATTCTCATGGGATCCATCTCAATCAAGTCAGAGAAGAAAAGATATTTGAGGTCCTGATCTGGTGACATGGGAGAATCCTAGGAGGCCGACACAAATTGGACAACAGATGAAAGGGGATCGAAAGGCATATCAAGGCAACTGATAAAAGGAGGTTTTAGTAGAGGAGAGATATGGGAGACATAAGCCTCAATATACAAGGGGAAAGGATCAATTGACGGGTGGGAAGGAAGAAGAGAAACCCCACCCAAAGGTACCTTATAAAAAGAGTCATCAAGGACCAAAACAAGGGAAGTACCTTCATCATGAGATGAAAAGAAATCACATGAAGGATCAATGTTACCTGGAACCTCAAGTAGACCATTCGGTAGATGGGTAGAGTCTAAACCTTTTCATGTGTCGTCCATAGGTGGAAGAGGGCATCTCCGAGAAGAATTATGATGACCAAATTATATACGGGTTGAGTAGGACATCAGAAAAAGCTTTGTGGAATGACAATACAAGAATCTGTATGGAATACCGCATAAATCAATGTTCAACTTATGAGTGTATGTACCCTAAGAAATATCCTGTGAGGATAATAATCCCCCTCCAAAGTCCACTTCAATGAGAACCCATGTTATCATCTTGTCCATCTGTCCAATATTCCCCTTGTCTCAAAAGTAAAACTTGTCAATCGAGTTGGAAATATAAAAAATCATCAAGGGATTCCATAACTCGAGAGGAAAACCCATTAATTTAGCCTAAACAATCTTCTGGCGAGGTGTTCCCTATGTGGGTTGAAACCGGCTTTCCATTTCTGAAGGATAAGAAAACCCCTTTCTTTCACCCAGGGTAAACCCAGAATAAGCTTTGCACCTGCTTGACTAAGAAAATGAATGAATACCCAAACGTTGTGCATCATGTTGATTCTCAACCAATAGCTGAGTTTGGGAATCTAATAAATAGACATCCACTGATAAATTTGGCCCCCTGTCATGTGTATAAATTGCCAACATCTAAGAAGTGCATGCAATTTTAGGCACTTGAGGTTATCCCAAAAAGAATTTGTTTTAAGAGTTAGATGTATCAATTTAGTGATCACTTACAAGGCTTTAGAAGACTTTCAAATGATTCTCTTATGAGAAAAAACCCTAGTGTCTTTTGTTACCTCTGTATAATTTTCGAGGAGAGGCTCATACCTAGATACCCGAGGATGTTCACTACACCATTTAGGTTGTGCCTGATTTTCCACCTCAATCGTGATGGCAATGAGTTACTCGAGATCAGGTGAGGTGGGAAGTTGAATGTTGAAACATGTGTCGTAGTACTTAGAATTTCAGTGACATTTTTGAAAAGGCAAGGAACCAAACTGTCAGCAGTAAAGGAGTAGATAAGTCAGGTGTTCAAATCAGGGTCCATAAACTTCATCAGGAAAATAATAAAATTTAATGCCACTAAATTTCCCCCTCAAGTAGCCTACATATTGGGAGGAGAAAAATATGGGATGGTAAGAGGAAATCCCAAAGGAGGATACGAAGGTGGTCCAACCGGCAAAGGATTTGTAGGAAGCCAATAGCACACTGAAACCAGTCTCACAGAGAAAAATGAATAGATTGAAATTGTTGTAGAGCAAAAGGTCAACATTAAAACCTTAAATGTTTGCAATGTAACCTAAAAGCTTCAATTGCATCACTGTAACTATATGAAACTTCGTCGAGACATGTATCAACTGTATAAACAGGCCCCTAGGTGAAGAACTGTGATATCTGGCTCTAAGTATGTAAAAATAGGTTATTAACCTCTTCTGGAAGTCCCGAGAAGATGACAATCTACCAAATATTAGAGAGAAATAAAACTTTGAGAAAGTTGTAGTCCCAATCTACTTCATCCTTCACTGGATCCAATGTAATAGTAGATGACATGTCATTAAAAATAAGTCTTTTGTTCATCTTCTATAACAGAGAAGTAATGCAAAAACTAGGGTTAAAACAAGCCAATATATATCCTAGTCAATTGTGGAAACTGTATCGTGCCAGTTGATTTAAAAATACTCCACCAAGATGCTTGATCAATGAAGAGTAGTGTTGTGACCCTAAGTTGGACCAAAAAAATTAACTTCAAGCTCATAGGGCCTATAACAACATTCTTGATAATATGCGTACCTACAATGGACCGTTAGTTTACTTCAGACTCAGTAGTTCTAAGTGAAACTTGTTGTGTGTTGGTTTATGTTGGTCCTTCCATGTTGGGCTCCTTTTCAGTTAAAACTACAGTTGATTGTGTTATTAATTAAATAAAGTTATTTCTTATTTTTTATTATTTAAATGGCATATTCATATTCACTATATTTGAAGTGGAGTCCATGAGCATCTTTCACGCCACATTCACTATATTTGAGGTGGAGTCTATTTTCAATTTTATCATTAAGCATGATTTTGTCCTTTCTTGGTTTTCCATCCGTGTAACTATATGTTCCTACTATATTTCATATTTTGTTGAACTCGTAAAAATGAGTGTTCACAATTGGAATTCAGTTGATTGAGTTGTCTTTATTAGCTTTTATGTCATCAATTAAATAAATAATATTAATCTTTCCTAAACTTAAATAGAAAGAGGGAAAAAGTTTTGCTTCTTCATTTTATTTAAGTTCATGTGTTTTTTAAAGTTAAGTTCATATTTACTGTAATTCAGGTGGAGTGTCATGAGTATCCAAAGATGGTAAATTAGTTCATATTGTTTTTCTATATCTAAAATTTTGAATTCTTTTTTATTAATTTAAAAAATAATATATATATATATATATATATATATATATAATTAATTTTAAATTACTTGAAAAAATATAATCATTTCAAATTTATAAACTATTTTCGTTTAAATCTTGGCAGGACCTTCTATTTGTATTTATAAAAAACAATTTTACACCACATATGTGAGATAGGTAGCCTCAACTTGTCCAGTGGGAAACCAAGTCCGTTGGCCACCTATCCTCGTTATAAGCCATCCAAAAATAATGTAGTTTCAATCGATCTAAACAAGCTATATACCTTTCAGTATCATGATAAGAGTCTATGTATCTATCTATCATAAGCATGCATTAGTAAAAGTAAATGCTACTCCAAAGAAACAAGAAAACATCCAAGAAACTGACTAATCCTGCTGTTCTTCTGAGGAAGACTCCACCAAAGTCGGGCCTTTAGCTGAGTCTCTAGGTATGTCAGCAAGCTCAATAATACAAGACATGTTCCTTTCGATTCGATCTAGGCGGATGTCTTGCTTACACAACTGAAATTAAATTGTCTGCAAGTATTTTTTTTAATTGGGCATGTCCTGGAGGGTCATAGCCATCCCCATTGACATTTGCTCCATTGCCTTCCCCATGAGGCTCTTCATGAGCTAGTACAGATATAATGCCTGTTTAAACTGAGTGAGTCTGCCCATGGTACTCCTAAGATTCAGGATTACAACCCACCAATTCTCCATTTCCTCATTGAAATCCTCCTCCTGTTTTATCTTCTCCTCCCATTCTTCCAGAATCTTACAGATTCCTGCATCCGTTCCTTCCCTGTAAGCTACTTCCACTTCACTGATGAGGCGTTCTACAACCTTCCTCCCATGCCTAGGTTCTGAGGTGCTCGGGTCTGTTACATGAGTCGGCTCCCTCCCCCTTTTTCCGCGTCCTCTTCCACGTGTAGGTCAGGCCATCTCTTCTCTTTTCTGGGCCTATTCACACATGATATGCATTATCTCTTAGGGCGTGGTCTCATGCCTCTCCTGAATGATGCAAGTTCCTCTCCCCTCACCATTCCCATCACAATTGCCTCTACCCAGGTGCCTCTCTACCCCAAGATGCATTGCCTCTCCTCTCCCTGATGCGTCTACTCCACTCTTCTGCCTCTCATTTGTCTTACTCACCTGCCTTGCAATAGCCTCACCACCCCTCTGGTTATGCCAATGCCCTCGTCTACTCATAGGGGTGATGTCTTGGTGCCCAACCCAAATTATGCTTACAACTCTCATTGCCAGCCCAACGAGCCAGGTTACGGTCACTCCCACTCTCAATGCCTTCCCTCGCCCCTCTACCGAGTGTTGCTGCCTCTGATCTCTACTGAGAAGAGCTGCCTCTCTTCTCTGCTCTTCTCATGACCCTCGCACATGCTTAGCCGCAATCTCCCCACACTCCCTGGTATACCAGCTATCTCGATCATTCACAGTGGGTTTCTCAAATTCCCAGCCTCGGTTTTCTCTCCCGGCTCTAGCCTTTGGCTCTAAACTAATCACCATCCCCCCCAGCTTACGCTGATCTCCTTAGCCTTCTCTCCAGTTTCCCTCTTCAGTCTTCACCCACACCCCCCAGCCATGAATTAAAATAGTAAACACAGTAATGGGCTTGTAAGGCCAGGGAATATACTCGGAAACAATTCGCAGAGGTCGTTGCTGGTAGCTCCACTGTCTTGCACCCTCGCTCCTCCTTCCTCTCATAATCTCGACTATACTCCTCTCTTTGTCCCAACTTCCTTCATAATCCCAAACCACCTTTCTTTGTCCCATCACTCATGTTGCCTTAACCTCCTCACCTCTCTCTCCACCCTAGCCTTGACTACCACTTCTCCCATGTCTTCTGTCAGGTTGCATGCGGGAGGCCACCGCACCCATCGCCATGAGTGTGTGGAGGGCAGTGGGTTGCACCCTTCCCTTACATACTATAACTACCATCTCTGACCGGCGTCCTCACCTTCCTCGGGCACACACCCCGATCGGGGGTAAATTTATAAACTAAAGTTTAACTACCAATAAATTTAGTCTTTTTTTCCAACTGTGGTTCACAGTGATTGAGTGGTTGCTACATCTACGCGTAATAGTTCAGGTAGTCCCACCCAAAGGGATCTACCTGTCAGCTTATCTAGTTGGGCCTAACCCGAAGGGTGTTAAGGATATTTGACCCCGTGACCTCGCAATTGGAAAGGTACTTAGCAATGGGAGCTCGACCAATTGAGGTATCCCTTGGGACTATCAATAAATTTAGTTTTATTTTATAAATATAATAAATTTTATTTATTCAATAAAAATAAATAATATTATTTCATCTATATTACTAAAGATAAATAAATAAACTTACACAAGTATATGAGAAGGAAAGGATCAAAATCGATTTTTATTTAAATAAATCAATTTTTATAATTGGAAAAAATAGTTTTTAAAGACTAACATGTACAATTAATCTTCTTAAATTGCCTAATTTATAATGTTTAGCATTTCGTTAGTTTATGTAACAACCTTTGGTAAACCTCGTTGAAAAGTACACAAGGTTATAAAATTTTTATGGAATTACCAACATGTAATAATCCAAATTCACTATTCCATAATCCCTAACTCACCATTAGATACAATTATCATCATTACATAGAGTAACTTCGTAAAGGAATAGTAAGTTACATAGTGTAACAACATAAACTTCATGTTTTAACCTTGCATCAATTCCATTATTATTTTAACTCAGTTAGTTAATCACATACTTGATAATATAAATTGCACATCATGCAAGGAATCAACACCATAAGAATAACACAATAGACAATCACATCAATGACCACTGATATACCCTCGAAATTCCGTACGGTGAAAACCAGCAAACATTTAATTTTATTAAACATTTGCAAGGGTGTCCACCCCCCACTCAATGAATTGCAAGGGAGGTCATCCCTTGACCATTTTCATAAAATATTACAAAGAAATATCATTGTAAATACAACATAACTAGCTAGAACTATTACAATAATCATGATATCATTTACTTTCAAACATTATGTCTTTGCAACCTTATTTTTTCCATCAATGGATTATCTTGCAGTTGACATTCCTTCAATAGGCATGGGCCACTAACTCATTACTTACCACATAATATATCTTTCACATATGTCGCGGTATTTTTCTATAACTGGTACTGTCAACAAAATTTGATATCATGATTAGATCGAATAGTGATCAAACCAATGCCAAATCTTTATTAGTGATGCTTCAAAATTAATTCATGTACATTCATAAAACATAAGTAAAATATCATGATATTCCTTCTTTAACAATATTACACAAGCATTAGTTAAACACACTTAACTATTAAAGCATGTCTATTTATTTTTATGTGTGTACGATTATGACACATGTCTATACATCCATAATTCACATGTGTAAATAAATAAATACATAAAGATAACCAAGGCATGCTCACTTGTCCCTATTCCACTTCTATCATGAGAAGGGAAACATCTACCTCTGCCCACAAAATGGAATAATATTAAAGAACCTCCATGGCTATTATCCTTTCTTCGCATAAGAAGAGGGAAAATATCTCAAAGATAAATACCACATTAACTATTATTCCCCTCACATAAGTCCACATTCTTTTCCAAATAAAAGCACTACAGTTGTCCATATTTTTTTAAAGGAATTAACACCTTAGTTATGATCTCC
The DNA here is from genome assembly GCA_000404065.3 of Pinus taeda. NCBI lineage: Eukaryota > Viridiplantae > Streptophyta > Pinopsida > Pinales > Pinaceae > Pinus > Pinus taeda. The sequence goes on along the minus strand of APFE031194783.1, from coordinate 241,198 downwards.
ATGCATACAATTACATAAACTTTATCAAAAGAAACTAACCCCTTAGTTTTTACTTGTGGTGCATGCAAATATGTATCATTTTCCAAAAGAACTAACCTGATAGATATTGTGCTTATGCATGCAAATGCACGTTCTTCTCCAAAAAGGAAGTTAACATAATCGATACTATTCTTATGCATACAACTATTTTTTCTTTCCAACATCATCTTTCCCAAAGGAGAGCTATTCACAATAGCTAACATACATGAACAATAGATGCTCATTTCCAAAATGAAGCTAACATAGTAGTTATGTTTTCTTGCATGAAAAGTACATCTTTCTTTCCAAATGAAGCTAATTAAATCTTGCATGCGAAAACACATATTCCATTAAGTAAAATCACTATCATCTATGTGCATATAAGCACATGTTCTTTAAAAAAATAATGCAATAGGTAGTCTTTCAAGAACCTAAAACTACGATTATTTTTCCTATGCATGCAAATGCATATGTTTTTCTAAAGAATCTTCCAAAAGAAATCATAACAGAATAGAGCATGCAATTACAAGTGTTATTTTCGAAGAATATAATACAATAATTCATGCAAAAACATGTCTCTTTTTTTTAAAGAATTTTAACACAACAATTACTCTTTTTCCTTGCATGAAAATTTATATTTATTTTCCAAAGAATCTAACACACTCATTATTCCTTTTCCAAAAACTAACCAACTCACTAGCTATTATGCATGCAAGTACAAAATATTTTTGTTCCAAAAACTCATTTCTATCATTTCACACATAAAATACATATGTAATCTTTCCTAAAAAATAACATGAATAACAAATCCCTTCTCAAATAACACAATTAATTATAATAATTATCTTTTATTAAAAATATTTATATGAAACCCTTTTCAATAAAGTTACTTATCTATTTCGACTCGAGCTTCCCATGCATTCAATCCCCTTCCTCATGTCCTTGGCGGAGATTGATAAATTAACAAAAACAATATGCAAAATATGGAACTCGCATTTAGAAAGAGGAAAATCTCGGAATTAAAATATGCAGTATAAATGGTCTCCATCTTGTTCATGCACATGGCAATTGAGATGCTTAACATGTTACTCTTTCTTGGAACCTCATTCCTCTTAAGTACTTCTACCAATACCCAGTACCAGTCCTAGAACTTACAAGTACCAGTCCTAGAACTTACATCTTGTAGGACGTATTTAGATTTCAGAACTTATTTGACAGTTGCTCGAAATTTTTTGATGTCAACTTTGACGTGCAATATAGATGAGCTACGAATCAAAATGGTGTCCAATTTCAAATTGAAATTGTCAAAACCTATGGTAGGGTACATCCTTTATATTGGCTATTTTTGTGAATTCTATCTATCAATGAATAAATTTATCCGTTCACCTACAATCATTACAAGTTTCGTAATAAATTTTTGCGTGTTTGGCCCTTTAGGTAAGGGCAACAAAATTCAATGTTGCAATATCAATATCATATCTCATGAGATGAGTGACCAATAAGTTTTCAATGCGATATAAAATAAAGATTTGCGGGGCACTTACTTTGCAGCACGGTGTACTATTATCAAAAAAGACACAGTTGTCAAAGTGTGTCAGTCAAAGGACTGCATCGCTAGATGTGCAGATAATACTTGCCTCTAGAATTGAACTGAAACATTATCAATATCATGGAAAGGAAGCTTGCAATATTTGCATCAACTTTAGAGATTATTTGAACTTCGAACAAATGAATTTAGTTAGAATAAGGGTGAATTGGAAATGAATATGCTGGAGCTTGAAGCATAATTGAAGAAAGTGAACTAAGAATGGGGAGTTAAATCACCTCACTCCAAGAGCTAAATGTTGATTCCTTGTGGATTCCAACATGTTAAAAAACAAAAAGAAAGTCCATAAAGGAAGGATGGGACGAAGAATCCAATTAAGGAATCAACATTGTTGATAGTTGAAGCCTCTATTATTTGATGTACTCAAATTGATGCTTTAAAATGGGGAGGATCCAGGTACACACGATAGGTGGTGATGTGTGTACCTAGATCCTCCCCTTGTTTCCATTCAAACTTCGAGATGTATGTGGGAATTTTGTGAGGGATTGGAGGCCAAAGTAAGTTGTGATAGATGGGGTCATTGGTGAGTTTGTACAAGTCAGGGATATCAAGCATTGCTAAAAAAAGAAAGGCGTTTGATGCCCCTGAATCAGACCAAGGCGATGACAACTGCCTTGAGGATCCTTGTGATCCTCCCATCATGTTGTTCCCAATATTATACACAAGATAAGTGGAATAGTAATTTCCTTGGGGTATAGTCGTGTATTGTGGCTGTCCATAGGGATTGTTAGACTGGGGGATGTAAGTGCCCCCAGGATAAGGAATGCCCCCTTGACTCATTTGAGGTTGAGAGTGGGGTGCCCATATGGATTGAGCGGGACCTTGTTGAGGGATCATGCTTTCCACGTAATTAACTACATGTCATTGACTGATATAAGGAGGATTCATGTCAAACAATGATTTTGCCTGTTGTCCTGTAAATGGAGAGGGAATTGTAACATTCCCAGATGGTATGTGCATACTAGGAACAATGCCCCCAGGGATCTGAACCTAGGGGTTCAAACTAAACAATGGATTCCAACCAAAGGGTTTGTTCAAGGGACCATGCTAACTGTGCTATATGGAGCATTATAAGAAGCGTTATATGGAGCACTTGTCGAAGGTCTAGGAGTTGACAAAAAAGTGGCAGAAACCGGTATGTACTGGGTTCCACTCTCTTTGGGTGTCATGATAGGGTTTGAACCTGGGATTGGTCGGATAGGAGGGTTTACCATCAGTGGTGTGGTACTAATTGTTGATTGGGGAGGTGGTGGTGGACCAAAAGTGTCCACAAAAGCCCATGACCCGTTAGTCGTCGATGGGATGGTAGGTGTAGGTCCAACATAAGACATAGTAGGTACAAATGATTCAGAGGATTGTATGGAGGAAGGAAACCTTTAGTAAATAAATCTTCCGGTGAGCTTGAATTGTGGGATGTCCAAACTGATTCAGTGTTTAGATATTGGACACTGATTGCTCGAAGATGGGTAATCTGGTTCACTGAGGCTCGACGAGTCCTCCACAATGAGTGGGGGAAGACCTAATAACCGTCTAGATTGACGATGAGGGCCAGATGTAGCCACAGTGATCGATAAATTTTATCAATAGATTTTACAGTGATATTTATTAAAGTCTTGGTGATAACAATCTGGCACCTAAAAAATAAAAAATACACTAATGAAATCAATCAACAAGAAGAGGGTATGACCCTTTCTGAAAACCACCGTTTTCTGGAGATGAAACTCATATCACAATGGATAATAGAGAGATTTGGCCAAATGCACAATTACGATTACTCTTGAGCTTCACCTGAACCTCAGATTAGGGGTCCAAGTACTCTCGTGAAGATGAGCACCCTCCCAAAAAACAAATATAGAGTAGGTTCATTTGTGTTAGGTACCAGGGTAGCCCGCCATAGTCACCTTGTGTTCGTCCCTAAAGGTATGGCCTCTATGGTTACCTCAAATCATAGATACTACCAGGGGGGACATGGTCGCAGATGGTATCCTGTGTGGGTAGGATACCTGAGTCCCTGACTCAACTCTAATATCCTCGAAGGGATCCCCGATACACAAAATACCCAAAGGAGATATAAGCGAAGGTGGGCTACCTTTGTTTATAGTCTGATGTTGTCTCGTATTTAGCACCACTTTTGCTGGAGTGGTCCTGGATAATATGAGTGCAGATTGATTTCCCTCAGTAATGACACTAGTTTCGGTGTATGATCTTGGGCAGTTAACTCACAACATCCTAACCCAAGATCCTAGCCTAAACTAATATGTGTTTACTTAAAAAAGAGTTGTTGATTGATTTTATTAGGTAAATTTTAAATGTACTTTGTTAAATTCTTTAGTGGGGGTGTTGAAATATGAAGTTACGGGGGACTCTGACTCAAATCATGCAAAAACAACGATTTTAAATTTAACTTTTGATGAATAAGTTGCTTCTACAAAGGAAGAGTCATTTATATGTCGATATATATACCATGCATTTAGTACAGTAAAACACAAGCAGAACCGACAGAACTACAATGCTCACTATCAACTTTTGAAACCAAATAAATGCAAATCTAACCAACTAAGTAACAAACAATAAAAATTTTGGATTTTCTCTTTTATAAAAAAAACTTTAAGAGGTAATGCTATTTCTCTATAAAAAAAATGTTGAGGAGGTAGATATCAATCAAACATGCACAGCTGTAGATCCCTAGTTAGTCTACAAGTAGATTTCCCAACCCATGAGGTCACAGAGTAGTCTATTTATCAATAAATGGTTGGCTAATGCAATGTAACAGAGGGTACAAATAGTTACTTGTTGCACTAACACATTGTGTGTGATGCCACAGTGCTTTATAAAGCATTGTTTACACTAGAAGACAACATTAGTGAGGAAAAAGGCTCAATAATAAGGCTTTGGGGATCAAATCTAGGGCTGAGCACAGAGAGAACGATGTTTTATAGTCTTGAGTGGTCGGAAAGGGGATCAAGAAGTACATGAAGGCCTGGAAGAAAGAGATATCTAGGAACTTTCTGGGAGAAAACTAGGAACTAAGTGTAGTTCCTAGTAGAGTTTCCAATTATTCTATAGGGATTAATGCGCAGGTGTTTGGTGATGTATAAACCCCCAAGGATCTTCCCAAGATCCTTGGTTGACTGTCAAATTAGTTGCAGCTGGCACAGAGATGCATGGATATATATATGTTAAACAAATGAGAATCCAAGTAGGAAGAAGGACTTATTACCTCAAGTCTTGGTGTGGTATTGCTGGAGAGCGCAAAGTAGCGGAGTGGAAGACCCCTCAGCGAGCTCCATATCAAAACCTTCACATAGATAAGACAAGGCGTAATATCAAACCATATAACTTTGACAATCAATGCACTAACATATAAATATATCTAATTACATGTATCTAAGCCACTCATAATAACGACATTGCATAAATATGTAAACAAATTACACTACCAATGCCATGGAGTGGACAACACAATTGTAGTTCTATATTGATGTAGAAAAGGGTGATTACAACCAGTGGTTGTATCAGCCTTCCCTTACTCCTCCAACTCCTCTCTCTCTCTCTCCCTTCTTAACCTCTTGCAATTCCTTAGTCAGAGACTAGTCTCGATAGTCAAATATCCAATCCTTTCAAATGTTTCGACCTCTTCCACAATGGCCCTAGCCTCACATATATAGCATAAGAGGATAAGCCTTGCCAAATCCCTCATGAGTTCCTTTGGGAAAAAGCAGAGATGTTTCCATGATTTTCTAATCTTTCTCTCATTTGTAGACTACATTAGGAATAGTAATTCTTCCAAAGAGGCTGAATCTTGATGTTTCCCTGCTTTTTTGAGATGACATAGGAGTGAATATCGGGATATTTCTCAGTCAACTTGTTCCTTTAACCCATGGAAACTCATTCAGGTTTACTAACACCCTTCCCAAGGTAACAAACAGAGTTACCCTAGTCACTAATGCACCTTATGCATTGCTAGGAAGCTTTATAAAGCAAGTTGCTAGTTCCTAGACAGCGTTAGATTTACAAATGGGCTTGTGAACTTTGTCAGACCTTCAGTCATCCTGTTCTTCTCCCCTGAGCTAATGAGGACGTCATTTTCATGTGTAACACATGCCACAGTCATTCCATATTTCATTGGTGCGATCTCTTCCTCGCCATGGAGTAGGGGTCGAGCCATAATGAGGAGCCATGATGAGGAGGTGGGAGTCAGAGGAAAAATTCAGAGCAGAAGAGGGGAAATGTAGGGAAACAGGGCTTATTAGGTAGTGAGAATGATGCAGAGGAGCCAATAGGTCGAGATATTAATAAGAGGGGCAGGAAACTAGGAGTAAGGGGGAGAGAGGTAGTAATCAATGTGCCTTTTTTTAAAACTAGAATAATGTATAGAGCATTCATGTGAGGTCGTGGGATATAATTGGGTGACGGATCAAGGAGGCAGTAGTCTAATAGAAATATTACAATCAGAATTTTCATTCTCTCATGCAGATGATTGTAATTGAAGCTCACATTGGAATTCAAAATGTCAAGATAGGGTAATCATACCAATGATGTCTAAGAATCTTACTATCCCCCGAAAACTAAGATTGTCCCATACCCTGTTGTCCTTTCCATTTATAACTTCGCACTCCTAGCGAAGAGGACCTTCCTCCAGGTCCTTCCATCCATGGGAGTGAAGCTTGATGTTGCCACCTGTCCCTTCGTTAGCTAACTTGTCAGCTAGGTTGTTAGCCTTTCATCTCACGACTTGAAAATGGAGTCCACTAAGTGCATTGACATGTTGGTTCATTCAATGGAGTGTTTTGATCAATCGTCAGTTTTCCTTGAACTTGGTGACATCAGTTCCTTATTGGAGCTTGTGGCTTACCAAGGTAACCAAAGTCAAGTCACCTTCTACGATGAGCAACCAAAAGCCTTGAGCTTTGTCAATGGCGAGGCCATAATCTAATTCCTGAAGCTCAGCTGTGTTGTTAGTGTCAGTGACAAGGCTACCCGCGTAGACCCATAAGATCTCCCCAGTCGAATTTCTAAAGGCCCCACAGAAACCAACAATCTTGGGATTACCTTTTGTAGCCCCATCATTTCACACTGCGATGCTGGATAGTGAGATAGTTTGACAATAATTGTGACATTGCAATGTTGGACAGTGTCACCGTGTTTTTAATAGGTTTAATATTTCTAGATTATTAATAATTTAAACCCAAGGTATTAATAAAACCTATGGATTATCAATATTAATAAAATCAAGAGATTAATAAATCCAAGGAATAAATATTATAAATGCAAAGGATTATTGATATTATAAACCCAAAGGATTAGTATCATAAACTAGAGGAATTAATATGAAAAACCTAAGATATTAATAAACCCAAGCAATTGTTAATAGTATAAACCCTGGGGATCAATAAAACCAAGGAATTATTAATATTATAAACCCACGAGATTAATATTATAAACCCAAAAGATTAATAAACACAAGGGATTATTAATATTATAAACCTAAGGGATTAATCTTATAAACCCAATGGATTAATATTTTAAACCAAAAGGATTAATCATATAAACTAAATGGATTAATAAACCCAATGGATTATTAATACTATAAACACAAGTGATTATTAATGTTATAAACCCAAGGGATTGATATTATAAACCCAAAGGATTAATAAACTCAAGGGATTAATAAATCCAACCAATAAATATTATAAACTAAAGGGACTATTAATATTTTAAGCCCAAGCTATTGAGTAAAGGAACCATAAATCCAAATTCCTTCTTGGAGACATGATTGCAATGTGATAAGAGAGAAGGGTGTTCCAAAACATTCTTCCTTTTTTTGCAAACAACTATGAATGTTATTATAATTGATAAAGAGAACCAAAGAAAAACACATTCAAGAATTTCAAATGGAAGACAACTCCAAATTCTTGGATCCATGATCAAACAATGGAATCACCTAAAATAAAAAAACAAAAACAAAAAAAACATGTGAAATCAACCAAATTTTTTTTTTTCAAATAATGTTAAATAGAATTAAAAAGTAATATATACATAATTTTCAAACCTCACATGGAAAAAAATTCACATAGCATATATTGTATAAAAATCAAAAAAAGCCATACGACGTTATTACAATTGTCAACAAAAAATTTCACAATTTATAAAACCGGGTGTTTTAAATATACTATTATTATTATTAAACATATAATTGGTATAAATATAATCTTATAAACCAAACTAATATAGACATAAATATAAAATAGTTATATATAAAAACTATATTATGGTAATAATTTAATATTATTAATATTATATAATAATTATATTTATATTATAAACTCATTATTAATAACTCTAATGTTTTAAATAAACAAAATAAACCCATTATTAAAAAACTTTATGCTACAAATAAACTTAATATCATTAAATCTAAATAGACGTAATGTTATTAAATTTTATGTTACAAAATAACCTGATACTATAAATAATCCTAATCTTCAACCTAATGTTATTACACCCAATATTCAATCTAATGTTATCAAGTGTTTACTGTTAATTGCTAATATTGCTAATATTTATATTGATTTTT
>APFE031194783.1:149014-228440 GCA_000404065.3 Pinus taeda | reverse complement strand
ATTAATAATATCAACAATATTAAACCTAATGTTTATAACAATATTATTTAGGTTGATAATATTTTTTTTAACAACAATAAGTACGTGATATATTAATTATGGGCATGGTCGTAACAAGATACAAGGGTGAATTACATTTGAATTTACCCTTAGGCTTCTACTTTGTCGTTTCTCTCATGATTTAAAGAGCGGGGATGTTATTAATCATTACAAAAATTTACAACAGACACAATACCCTTATTTAGCCTAACGGTTTATATTTAGCGAAATGAGACAACAAAATGACGCAAAAGAAACCAGACATAACAAGGAGTAGTTAGCCGGTAGGGTCGGTCAAGCGGTTCAAATCATTTCCTGAATTTTTAATTTCAGATTTGCTTTGTTCTTCCTGGGGAGACCCTGTATTCGACAGCATATGTCTTCGATCATGGTTTTCAACGCAGCTGCCTTGTCCTCAATATTGTTGACCTCCTTCCCATTTCCATCAATGTTTTCCGAGTTTTCATAAGACACCACCCTTTGGTGATACACCAGATCCTTTATTTCAGAGAGCTCCACCTTAATCTCAGCCAATTCCTTTGCACACGGTAGGCATAAAGATAGAGTTGGGGGTCAGGGTGGAGAACTCTGAATTTGACTTGAGGCATGGCAGGGCGCCTCCTTCCCCAACACCCATCCAGAGCTAGGGCGTCTGCTACCCCAGGAACATGAATCTATCTTTAGAATGATAAGATAGGGCTGATGAGTAGTGTGCCTTAAAACTCCCCTGTCAGATGATCTTTCTAGCATTGGCCTGAGAAAATAGGAGAATTGTCGAAAATGGAGGTTGCAAGTCAAGTATTAGAGAGAGACTCGGAACTCGCACCCCAGAAAACATCTAAATTCTCAACACTCGACAAGAAGAACCCCGACCAACAAGGGGTGGAAATCAGAAATAGGACGAGAGAGAGGAGAGAATTCATCTTAGATTTATACTCGCAACCCTATAGAAACTAGCCTGATCTGCTAGGATCCCAATATGTCCTCATCATTTCCTTTTGTGGAGAGATATCAACCATGATTTGCAGGCAGGATATCAAGCAAATCGGTTGTCTCTTTTGGTCCATAAGGAGTAAATGTTGCACATAGGGAGGGAGGCATCGCATGGAAACTAGCCTCGAGGACCTGCAATGAACCTTGAGTAATGAAATTGACGTGAGAAGTCTCATGGTTATCTGTAGATTCTAGTTTAACGAAATCACATGGAGGGGGAACAGGTGGTCGTGCGACAGGGGAGAGTGGGGAGGTGCCATCGCAAAAATGAACGAGGAAAAACAAAGAATAATCAAGTTGTTGACGAGTGGGGAGTTATGAGGAATGACAAAGGAAACTAATACATTCTTGTTAAACCATGTATTGGGCACAGGGTAAGATGAGGGACAAGTGGGGGAAACATAAAGGGGTTAGGGTATATGGCAGGGGCTAAATACCCCACTAATTTCCAAAGTTACTTTTTACAAATGGTAATTTTGATTGGCCATTAGATCAACTTCAGTGTGAAGGTTTCGAAGGATATGACAAGCTTTAAGGTTTCAAAGGAAGAGAGGATGCTCTTAGCACAAAGAAGAGTTTGGATTAAATGATTTTTTTGGGTAAGGGAGGAGTTTCTGAGGTGCCTAATAGAGTCTCCCAGGATTATGATGATTTTGATTTCCCTCTTCATAGCTAGGAAGATCCCCATATACAAGATGTAAACTTTCACTTCATTGTTTGTCTTGATACCTAGACCCCATGCATACTTATCCACAATGATTCCATCAAGATTAAAGAGAATCCCTCCTCATCCTGCTACTCCTTAAGTTGATAATATTAATATTTACCTTTTTCCCTAATAATATAATAATACTAATCCTTACCATTAATCTTTAATGTTCAATATTAATGATTTAGAATTATTCTAGAATGATTTATTTTTGAATACTAATAACGAGAGATAAAATAAAAATAAAAAATAATATTGTAAATTTCACATGATATAAGTTATCTATCAACAATTTACGAGGAAACGTGCCCAATGTCACTAATATTGAGTAAGATATACTCAAAAATTATATTTATCTATTATTTAAATTAGTAATGCTAAGAATTTTTATCTTTAATCAATTTCTCGTAAAATAAATAGTTTTATAATTGCTTAGTCGTCATTACTTAAATATAATCATATCCATAATCATTTTTAGATTTCACTTTATAAAGTTGCATTTTCTTATTTAATAGATAATTAAAAACTCAGTTTTAAGATTCAATGAAAAGGAAAAGTTGGTAGCATGCAGAGAATAGAATCTAAATACTAAGATATGAAAATGTAAAATATTACACCTTTTCCAAGAATCTAAATCTTGGGAAGAAGGGAAATTGGAATTAATTTTATGCTTATTGATGTAAGCCATGAAAGAATATCTTTAACAGAGAAATTCATAAAAATATTTGCAAATTATACAATGGTGGAAAAAATGAGTTGGTGACTATATTTAAATTTCGGTGAATAAATAAAATAAATTTGAAGTTCAAAATCATCATCAATAACATGAAAATTTGTAACCTATGTTAGCCTCACTCTCTTAAAAATCAATAATAAATCCAATTATTAAATTAAATAAATAAAATCATGAGAAATCCTCAAATAAGGAGTCTAGTTTGGATGAGAGAATCTCTCCAACTAGCTCTCATAAATTAGTGTGTAAGTTAAGAAAATGTCTCAACCAAGTGAGTCCAAGATAGATGCACTATCTTAAGACCACTTGCTAATGTATTTAAATGTATTATTAAATTAGTTGAATAAGAGAGAATTACATGAGCATGAGAGACCACATGATGGCTCTCTGCCTTCTCCGCGAGTTTAATTTTTGTGTGTTAATTTGCCATGCATATGGTTATATGGTTGTATGATTCTCCTTCATGTGGTATCAGAGCCACTATGGATAAGTGTTGTTGTGGAAAGTTTATATAATTACAATGGAATGTTGTGTAGGCTGTTGGATTTCACTGTTGTATGTTTTCATAGGAATTGAAACCTGAACTATTGTTGCATGGAATAAGGAGTGCGTAGGCATTCGATGGAAGATGAAAATATCTCTTTGTGCCATTAAAAGTTTTAGTGTCAAATTCTACATATCACAGAGCTATATGGATCATAGAGAAGCATGGATCTATAACAGATTGTTTGTGTAGATTAGAAAATTGATGTTGAATAGCGCAACATATTCCAATCAATTTTCAGGATTCTGCAGCCTGTAGCACTTGAAAAAAGACACATTTGAGGTCATCCTGGCCACGGTGAAATGTAGCTGCCTTGGAGATTTTCTTTAGATTTGGTTTTTTCAGAGGCAGTTTTCCTTTGAGCTTTAACGCTTGAAGAAAAAAAACTGTAGAGCTTTCTAAATCCGAATCGATAATCTCACTACGATCTTCATTAAAGTTAGTTGCATGGTCGCTGCTTGAAGGGGCAGGCATGAGATTGCGCAGGCATAACAACACCCCGCCTCTAGAGAAACCATGGATCGAATCTCTAAAACTCAACAATATCTGGATATAGGGTAGACCCGTTGCCAAGAAGGGAATTCTAAGCCATGCAGAACAATTTTCACTCTTGAAAGACTTGACTGAGAAGTTTGCGAGCAGTCATTGATGCAGATCACAGTGCTCTAGCTTATGAGCCTTGCTATAAGCACGGTCCTAAGATGTAACTTGGTTGAAAAGGCAGGCATGACTACGTTTCTTTATTTATTTGCCATCAATCATCAGTCTCTCCATCAATTGATTCTCTTTCAGTTTTCAAACCCTCCGTGGCTCTGTGTTCTATCCAAGATAACTGTGAGAAGGGATTGCAAAGGAAAGTGTTTGTTATCTCTTCTTCTCAGCCATGATTGATTTATTCTCATACTGTTGCCTATGAATTCACAGCTTGTAGTTACTGGACGATGCGTTTTTTCAATTCGAAGCTTGGACTGCTCGTGTACCATTCTCTTACTTTCTTGCAAAAGAAATTTAAGGCCAGAAATGCTTCGTTACGGTTTTTCACCGTTGTGGCCCAGACTCTAATTGTCTCTGCTACTTCTGCAGGTGGTTTGCTCAAGAAGATCCTCTTGCTGTTGGTCCTGGTCTCCAGTCTTGTTGAACTTTTCTGAATTAGAATATATGAGAATCCCCTTCGTGTACAACGCGTCCAATTGGTAGAAATATGGACAAGTATTGTTATTCCCGGGGCATTCTCTGTTACTTTCTTTGGCCTTTCTGAAATACTTATTGATATTTTCCCACTTGTCTTTGCATCTTTTGGCGCTGCTATGATATCCCATAGCTGCCATTTCTGCCGAAATTTGGTCCCAGAGCTAAGCTTTAGGTCTAGAATCATGAAACTTAGATCAGCGCACTCCTTAGTTTGATTAGTCCATAAATTTCTTGCTTAGGCTACCGCTTGCTATTTCGATCCAAGCTGTCAGTATCATTATTATCTTTATTTATCTCCTTGGGCCGTGGATGAATTTACTGAGGCAACACGTGGGAATGGCCAGAATATGCAAATGTTAGCTACCATCAACTCAATCCGTTGGAATGGGTTTGCAAAAACCACATTTTCTTCGGCTACTGCAAAGATAATAAACCAAACCAAAGGAATGTAAGATAAATCCATGGTATGAGTGTCGATGTCAAAGATTGAAGATTCCACTCATTTTCAATTTGGCAAGTGGTTGTTCCTGATGTTGAAGACGAGGACTATGGTACTTGCATTGCTCAGGAAGATATGGCAGCGAGGGGCAGTTTGAAATCACTGGTTTTTTATAGAGTCTAAGTTGTCTTTTGATGTGGATTATGAATTGATTTGTGAGTGAAATTGTGAACTATGTCCACTTCTCCATTTTTCTTCTTTAAAAAAAAAGAAAAAAAGAAATTTGAAAATTTATTATTGTAATCCAAAGTAATGTTTTACTTTGAGATAGCTTAACTTCATTTCAAAGTCAAATTCAAAGTTAAATTGTAATTGAGAAGTCACAATGACAAGTGAGAAACATGAGGGTTGATGTGAGAGAGAGGTAAAATAGATATTAACTTTAACGCTAGATCTTGGCATTATCATTTTTTTAGAGTAAGTTTTTGAAGACAATTTGATGCCAAGGAGTTCTCAGTCTATGCTTGAGACGCCTCATTGAAGACATTGTCATGATGTTGTATCTTGAAGGTTAATAAAAACATATCTTTCTGTGGTGATTGTGTCCTAGATCCACCCGAAATTGAATAAAGGGATCATAGGTATACTTTGTTTCGTGAATGTGCTTGCATGATTTGAGTCGAATTTGTAAAACACTCTCTTTATTATGCTTAAAAAAAACACCTACATTTCCATAAGAAAGTTTACATATACAAGTCATTAATCAAAGCTCCCATAATCAATTAAGTTCATAAGCACAAAGTGTCACATCATCAACTTGTTAAGATGATCCTCCAAGCAAGAAAATTTCAAATCATGTAATCAAAGAAATCAAGTTAAGGATGCTACAAATCAAGCACTTCAAGCCTAACAACATCAACATCATCAACACTTTCTGTATCACTTGCAATGTTTTAACAGAATTGTCCAGGTGCATTTTTGGTTGTAATCGACACCCTCATTTGATTTGTTAAAGTGCATCATTAAGTAAAAGTCAGTTCATTTGTCATTTGGGTGCATTTTTGACAATGTTTGACACCCATCATTTTTCAGCACATTCAGTGCATCACTAAGTGCAGTAATCACCCAAGAGTTCAAGACAACAGGTTTTTAAAGCAAGTACAACAATCATCAACCAATGAGTATGTCATTAAATGCAATCAAATAAACAAGTATTTCAAGTAGAAACAATCAAGCAAGTAAGCGTGTTCATAAAATAATCAAGCAAGCAATCATCATCAAACGAGTGTGACTTCTAATCTTCAAGTAAGCATCAAAATAAGCATGTGTCTACAACAAGCGAACTAAGATTAAATGAACATGTCAAGTAACCAAATCAAGTGCGACATTTCAACACACGACAAGCGAGCCTGTGTAAAGTTCATTACAACATTCATAAAGTTCCTTTCAAGCAAAGTGATCGTCATCAAGCGAGCATCAAGTCAACAATTCAAGCAAGTGTTTAAAGCATCAATAATCAGAAAACAGTACAAGCAAGCCTGCCATTTCAGTGATCAACTCGAGTGCGCAATTTTCAAGTACGACTTCTACACCAAGCGAGCCTAACTTCAAAGTAAGAAAGACAACATGGCGACACATATTCAACTGTCCCAAATTCTTCACAATTTAATGTTATCATCAACTGATGACATGGTGCACATCAGCAAAACCACTCTTGCTGACATTTAAGTGCATCTTCAACATGCACATGAAATGATTTAGTTCCTTCAACTAGAGTCACAACTATAGAGAAATGAGTTGCAAGAGAAGCGTGTTGCTTCCAAGTATTTTCCAGATACAACTGATCATTCAACTTCATTCATCCAACCAGCTTCAAGTGTTGAAGTTGTTCCAGTTCACCTTTCTTCTAAACCCATCATCAAGGCATGGGAAGAAATTCAAAGTAATCGAAATCGAAGAGGCTTAGGATATGTCAAAGATAAAGACAACTTAAATATCCCTAATTATTCAAAACCCATTCAGTTCGTTAGTGCTCAATTACTTGAACAAATCACCTCAGTAAGTTCTCTGCAAGTTGCAGACAGACATCAGTGCACATAAACTGAAAGTGCAGACAAATAGAAATGCATGCAAATTCAAGTTGCAGACAAACCAAAATGTTCTCATTGTCAAAGAACCGGTCATCTAGAAGATCAGTGTTTTGATCTCCATCCTTATAGCCATTGTGGCAAGTCCAATCATACATTAGAGGAATGTTGCAACCAATGACAGTTAGCTAGATTGAAGATAAATTATTCATGGATTGATCCCTTGGAATGGTCATCCATAGCCAGAAGATTGTACAAGTTTTACAATCAGATTCACTCACACATATTATAGCCAACAGTCAAATGATGATGGTACTCTCATGCCATTGAACGGGGAAATACAACAATGAAACTCTCCTACACCTGAAGGGGGGGAGTTCAGATATCAAATGTAGATGATTGTATCTCCATTCAGTTGACAAAGGGGGGAGAATTTCACTGAAATTGACAAATGGTTGTCATACTGAAAATCTCGACAACATCAGTGAAGCAGCCAGTGGGCATCTTCATCAGCCAATGGGCAATCATCATCAACAAATGCACCAGTGGGCGTTCATCAAATTGTGTCAGTGGACACCAGATGTTGTTTTCAAGAAAATGATAGTTGGATCCTTTAGTGGCTTGGCACATGATGGCGTTGTCAAGCAACATTTAGAGATGAATTAGACATGCAACTGATTCATTTTCTCTTCATATTTGACTCTTTTCCAGCATCCAGCTCTGACGGGTTTTCAGGAAAATGTTTTTTTTTAAGATAAACTTGAGAACATAGAAGATGGTTCCTTGTTCATTTTGGATTTAACATTGAGGGGGGGAATGTTAGCCTCACTCTCTTAAAAATCAATAATAAAACCAATTATTAAATTAAATAAACAAAATCATGAGAAATCCTCAAACTAAGGAGTCTAGTTTGGATGAGAGATTATCTTCAACTAACTCTCCTAAATTAGTGTGTAAGTTGAGAAAATGTCTCAACCAAGTGAGTCTAAGATAGATGCACTATCTTAATACCACTTGCTCATGTATTTAAATGTATCATTAAATTATTTGAATAAGAGAGAATTACATGAGTATGAGAGACTGCATGATGGCTCTCTGCCTTTTCTGTTAGTTTAATGTTTGTGTGATAATTTGTTGTGCATATGATTATATGGATGTATGATTCTCCTTCAACCTCAACCTATATGAATCTTTAATGAATAATATTTGTACTAGAAACTTCATTAATAAAAAAATAAATTTCTAAGAGTGAAACAACATTCCATGTGCATTTGACACTATTAGAATTTTTTTAATCATTTAAGTGGGTGAATTTCCATGTGTTTGTCATTTTTAAAACTATCATAATTGCTACTCATTTGGCAGTAATCTATAAAAGAAACCTTTAACCCAATGTTATAAATAAAACTAATATTTATAATAAAATTTAATATCATACATTATTAATAATTCTTAATAGTTTCAGTTTTTATTTTAATCTTTTCTTTATTCCATAATATTTAAACTTATTCTGTTTATATTCCTCTTTAATTATTGGAAACAATTAATATTATTAATATTATATTGTTTATATTTTATTATTAATCTTTAACCAATTCAGAGACAACTCAATATAATTTTAGCTTTATAATGTAAATCTTTAAATGAAAATCCTTAGTTGCCTCTTTACGTTGGCCTCTAGTTTGAGATTTTATGAATCTCTTTTTGCTTTTTTTCTTTTAATATATTTGAAGTCGAAAGGTTGTCCACGTTGGGTTGGAGTGGAGACTATTGTCACATATTGAAAAAATGGAAGAAAACAAAAAGATGGACTAGAGCACTGTTCTTTTTAGTATTATGAATCAATTAAATAAGATTATATTGAAAACATCAGTAATAAATGACAGGATAGGAGTGAAACTCGACTTAAGCTGGATTAATTTAAATTGAACTAGGACACATGGAGGGACGGTTTTGACACCTAACAGGTCATTGGAATTAAATTCTCCAAGACCTTCTCTTAATTTCATCCACATAAAATTTAACTAAGATACATGTTGGTCTATGTCTCAGCAAAGCTTACAATTTAAAAAAATGATTTTAGCTACATTTACTTTTAATTGATGTTCCCATGATAATACAATTCAGTAGCGTTGAAGGCAGAAAGTAGAGGATTAATTCTAGAAGAACAAAAACAAGTTGTTAATATGCCTCATGTAGGTTATTAAAAGAGGTTTTGGATGTCGAATATTTTAATGGGTTGAATATTTTACTGGCCATTTTTAAGTCGATTGCAGATTTCTTGAATATTTGGGAATCTGTAAGACATGATTGACCGCGCCCATGTCCGTCATATTCCAGAATATTCCAGAAATCTGTAATCAACTTAAGCTCACCCTATCTTACTGCAAGTTATTAAAAAAAGTTAAAAAAGGTTTTGGAGGTAGATATCTTACTGCAAGTTATTAAAAGAGGTTAAAAGATGTCGAATCCTTTAACGGGTTTTATTATATCCCGAGATATCTATTATGAGGGTAGATTCAACTAATTCCACCGAGTACCAAATTAAGGCTGCTCTTCAATTTCAAATATAAAGTTTTAATGATGTGCAATTCCAGCAAAAGCGTTTGGTAGGAAGATATGTACTTTGATGCACTTACATATCATTTTATTAATTATCATTAACTATCAATGAAAGAAGCACCTTCGAACTTCTGAGTTTGAAGTTGTTGTTAGAGATATTTTTTTTTCAATGAACATATTATACTTAATCCATAAAATTGATCTTAATTCTTAGAAAAATCAGTCCAAGTTGGTTTCTAAATGGTTAACTATTATGTTCCTAAAAACCAGAGCTGATTGTATCATTATATTCCTAAAAACCAGAGCTAATCGTGATACAAATAGGGCATTGGTGAATTTTCCAGCCTAGTGCACTTATAAGTTATTTACAATCCAAGAAAAATTTACTAAATCAATCTCAAGATCAAGATCGGCGTGACACTAAGATTCGATTAGATGATGAATGTTGTGGTGTATAATATGGTGTATAATATGTGGGATGTTATAGCCTTGTTGATTCAAAAGCTTGAAAGCAAAAATTTTTGACAAATAAAATACACAATAAAAAAATTATTTATTTATTATCAAAATTAAGTTAACTGTAATAAAAAAAAATATTTATTTACTATTAAAACTAAATTAACCGTAATAAAAGTATTCATTTACTATTAAAACTAAATTAATGGTTAATAATAAAACTAATTTAATGGTTAATAATAGCAGGCTTGATGTTAGAGGAATCTCAAATACAAAAATTCTCATTTTCTTCAAAATTGTAAGACCTTTGGGTGCGTAAATAAAACCAGAGATTTTATTTAGTAGAAATATACAAAAATAATAAAGAATGTTTTTTATATCAAATAATTTACTTATTGTTTATTTGAGGGTCGAGTTTTTATTTCTGGGAGGTCAAATTGTATCCAAATCAGGGGGCGAGTTGCTTGTAGTTGTGGAGGGTGTTATCATTCTTAGAAAGGTCAAGTTGGTATTGCCATCTGCCAAAAGTATTCTCCATGTTCATCACAAGTATTTTAAGAGAAATTGTTCCATTGATTATTTGAAAATGACTTTCAGATTAATCACATCATCAATATTTGTTGGTCGACATTTTGAACCCTCTAATGTGGTTCATCCTTAGGCCCAAAATGAAAAAACCACCAATCTAACCTTAGGATTAAATATCAGAGATGCATCTTGTTCCAGAATTAGCCATTAAAAATATAAATTAATTTAATCAATATAAAAACGCTAAGTGAGGATTTAGGTCAAACATTTATAAAATATTAAATATATTTAGTCAATATAAATTTATTTTAATATTTAATAAAAATATTTTAAAATAATTTGGTCAATAAATAAAAATACTAAAAAGGTTAAACAAAACTAATGGATAGAAATAAAAAAATAGAAAAATAGGGAAAATTAATAAATAAACAAAGGAAAGACCAAATACAATTGACTAAATTAATGATATATTATTATGTTATATATTAAATTTGGATAGTTTTTCTATATATTAATCCATAAATAATACACTTTCAAATGTATTAGTTTGAAATTGTGGTTTGAATTTAATTTTTTTAGAAGGGTCATATTACATTTTAAGTTATTTGTTTAGTCTCACAATATGCTTATTCATGAGAATAGATTAGACAATTGTTTTCAATAAATAAGATAAATGGAAAAATAGTTCAACTATTAAAATAGGGAAAAATATTTATGGAATTGTAATATGCTAAGTCAGTCTATAGTACTCAGTTTATTTTTGCCAATTTGACTTCACTAAGAAGGCATAAATTAAGGAAACATCAAAAAAATTGTTAATACATTGTTTTATGGCAAGATTATATGTGGTGATGGAATGTAAAGCTCTTGCCTTGTAGTTACAAACTTTTCACCTTCACGATTGGTATTTAAAATAGTGAAGTATTTGTTGACACCTAATCCTCATGATTGGGTGAATATAATGTAAATAGATAAATAAATAATATGAATAGTCATCGAGAGATGAACTAAACAATCTCTCCCTCATGTATTTAATGAAGACATACCTTAAGGAATAAACACGAATCAATTTTTGGTTGAGGCGTTACTGCCTGGTCTGACATGGTATCAGAGCCAACACATTTTTTTAGTTTCCCTATGCTTTGTAACTCCCTCCTGCATATTCTACTTATATTCTACCTATGTTCTGCAGGTTGACATCTTTGTCATATCCCTGCGAAATCTCATTCATTGTTTAACGTATTTGTTGAAGTGTGTTAAGGAGTCAATTCGTTGTGTGTCCACTTCTTATGCTAGGGTCACGAGAGCCTGGAGCTCCAATTCGATAACCGCAAGTTCATTCTTGTATTGTTCAAAGATTGTTCCTTATCATGAAGTTGGCATTTCAGGTGTCGATTGTGTTGATTAGCTTCAATAAGCTTCATAATAAGCTTTGCTCTAACAATATCTGCTCGTGTTGATTCCAACTCGGTACTATCAACTGGTTGTCCAAAATAACTTCTAGAGAAGTCCGATGAAGCTCCATTAGAATTATCAGTGTACTCTTATGATAACTCCATAGCTTTCTCTTTGGAACCAATTGTGATAGAAAAGCTTCTTTGCAAACATCTCCATCCTGTATTCCTCCTTGTCTTCGCCTTCAAAATCATCTGCGTCTTGGGTTGCAACTCTCCACCTCTGCCCTCCGAATGAGCTTGTCGTTGCGTTTTTGTTATTCACAAAACCATGTTTGGTCTGCCGGTTCTTGTCTGAGGGGCGGAAGAGGGATACCCAAGTAGTGTTACGATTGCCTGATATTGAGCAATAAATGATTCTCGTATAATGAATCTCAGTAACTAGAGAAGCCAATTTTGTGATGAGGATCGGTCGCTTTACTTTGGATTTGATTATATCTCTACTGGATCTCACTGTTCTCATAATGTTGGCTAATAAAGTCAAGAAAATAAAAATTTTCCAATTTTTGAGCTGACATCGGACCACCTGTTACTTGAAAGAGATAACAAAGTCTTCAAATTACAAATTTTCCATTTTCTGAAAAATAAAGATGGTTATTACTTGATGAATAACGATTGGAATCTACGAATTTAAACATCTTGTGTTGAAACTGTCATACCTCCTCCATATTGCTACCATAATTTCATTTTTCAGAACATTGCTACTACAGTGCATTCTTTTCCAGCAGAAGTATTTTTTTTACAGAATGCATTCAATCATATCCATGGTGGGAATAGTTCTCACTGGCAAGGAGAATTATCCTGAATGGTCCCAGATGATAAAACACACACTCATTTTCAATGAGTTGTGGAAAGGAGTGTGTGTCGGAGATGGAGACAATGAACCAGTACAACCTACCTCAGACAAAGAGCTCATCATTTGCGAAAACAAGAACAACAAAGCTTATGCATTAATCACAACATCTATAAATGAAGAGGTGAGTCGCCATATTTCATCATATTCAACTGCCTTTGAAGCCTTACAAAAACTAAAAGAACTCTATGACTCGCATTTTGCACTTGAAGTTGTTCAACTCATGATTAAACTCTTCACTCTTGAACTGCAAAGTAATGATCCTCTTGCTCTTGCATCTGAAGCAAAGTCTATAATGCATGATATCAAATCCACTAAGGTTGAATTGGATATGCCTCTTATCGCTTTTCTAAAGGAACTTTATCCTACTTACTCCAATTATCTTGAGTCATTGCAAGCAAATCTCAAAGATATCACCTTTGAATCTCTTGTGAAAAAGTTTTCTAAAAGAGAGAAAGCTTTTGGAAAGAAGACAACCCCTAAATCTTCTGAAGAGGTTGTGTGCCTTGCTCATAAAGAAAAGCATCCTACTCAAGATTCTTCAAGAGGAAGAGGTGGTCGAAGAGGAAGATATTGCAGAGGTAGGGGGGAAGACATTCTCAAGGAGAAAAGGCAGATTTGCACTGCATTCGCTGCAAAAGAAATGGATCACATGATGCCTCCACATGCAAGCTACCATGGGACAAAATTGAGCAGAAAAGAAACCAACAGAAAGGTAAAAATGATTATATAGACAAAGGTAAAGCACCTGAATCTTCTCACTATGTTGTGGCACAATGTAATATTGGAGTAAATGAAGATTTATTTAATGCTTCACTTGCTTCTTGGAAAAATGATTGGTTGCTTGATTCAGGAGCAACTTACCACATGACTCATAGAAAATATTTTTTTGAAGAATTTACTGACAATGTTGATGGAGCAGTATACTTTGCAGACCAATCAAAAATCAAGACATGAGGGCTTGTCACAATCAGGCTTAACTTGCCTGGTCTGCCAGACTTTCTTCTACACCATGTTCTATATCTCCCAAAACTGAAGAGAAACTTGTTGTCCTTGGTTAACATCTGCCAGCAAGGTCACTCCATTCATATTTTTGATGGCAAGCTTGAGGTGAGAAAAGCATCTGACCACTCACTTGTCATGAGGGGAATAGAAGAAGAAAGGCTTCTCAAGCTGCAAGGAACCTCTGCTTGTGCACAACATTTCTCATACAATTCTGATCATGAAGAATGTACACTTCCATCAAGTTTATTATGGCATGCTAGATTTGGACATTTGAACTATGACAACCTCCGCTTGTTGAAGAAAAATGGTGTTACTGGTTTGCCTACAATTCCTAGGAAACTTAAGCAATGTGATGCTCGCATTCTAGGAAAGCATAGAAAACAGTCTTTTCATGATTCACATTCAAGAGCACATAGAAAAATTGAACTCATTCATTCAGATTTATGTGGTTCAATGCCTGTTCCTTCTGCAAATGGAAATAAATATATGATGACATTTATTAATGACTACACCAGAATGTGTTGGGTTTATTTATTGAAGAACAAATCTGATGCTTTTCAAACATTTAAGAATTTTCATAAATGGATTGAAAATGATGCACAATCTCATATTGGGTCTATTCGCACTAATATGGAAAATATTACACATCAAATGAATTCGAAACCTATCTTCACCAACATGGGGTCAAACATCAAACAATTGTACCCATAATCCCCAACAGAATGGTGTAGCTGAAAGAATGAATAGGACAATTTTAAATATGGTATGATCCATGCTCTTCTTAAAAAATGTAAAGATAATGTTTTGGGCTAATGCTGTTTTATGTGCTGCATATATAAAGAATAGATGTCCATCTAATGCTATTAGAAACAAGACTCCTTGTGAAATGTGGTATGGACATGTTCCTTCGGTAAAGCATCTCAGGGTCTTTGGTTCCACCTGTTATACCTTGATACCAAAGGTACATAGAAACAAACTTGGTGCTAGAAGTCGTAAGTGTATCTTCCTGGGGTATTAAAACACCTCCAAAGCATATCGTCTCTATGATGAAGTAAATAAAAAGTTTGTTGTATCTAGAGATGTATTTTTTCTTGAATCATCCAAAACTGACAATGTTGTTGAGCGACAACTTGATAGCTTGGATAGATTCGCAAAAGAAAAATCATTTCAAGAATTTGATAATCATATTCCACATCTTGAAGGGGGGATTCCTATACTAGATCAACATGTGGAATCTTCTTCTGAGGAACACTCTCCCCTGTATGAAACTCCAACAACAGATGATGCTTTAAGTGATGTGATTGGTAGAATTGGGAGACTCAATCTTGATTTAGTCCCAACTCAATCAACAGAGTAGCTTGGACCATTTGAGAAAGGTCCCCCAAAGTGGCTGACAAATACACTTGAAAGTGTTCATCCCGATGAAGTTGGAAAGACAGGAACTAGAAATTCAAACTGGCAAAATCGAGGTGATGTAGATGACTGTAATTCACCTGTCGATATGGATGTTTCTTATGATTGTGAATTAAACTTGTCTACACATTTTGAACAAACTTCCTTCAAAGAAGTTGCTTCTCATGATGAATGGAAAGAAGTGATGCAAAAGGAGTATGATGCCCTCATAAAGAACAACACTTGGAAGCTGGTTGATCCTCCATTAGGAACCAAACCATTTGGTTGCAAATGGGTCTACAAGAACAAGTATAAGGCTGATGGCTCACTTGACAAGCACAAAGCTAGGCTTGTCACAAAATGTTTTACAAAGAAGGAAGGGGTCGATTATGAGGAGACTTTTTCCCCCACAACAAAATGGGCTACCATTCGGACACTATTTTCACTAGCAGCTCAGAACGGTTGGAAAGTGCACAAAATGGATGTAAAAACTGCTTTCTTAAATGGAGATCTAAAAGAGAATGCTTTTATGTATCAGCCTGAAGGATTGGCTGTGAAAGGACATGAACATAAAGTATGCAAACTTGTGAAGTCCTTGTATGGCCTCAAACAAGCACCACGAGCCTAGTATGAAAAACTAAGTGAGCATCTTCTGAAACTCAATTTCAAACATTATGATCTTGATGATGCAACTTTATTTGTTAATAAAGTTGGAAAAATAGTTGTATATCTTGTAGTATATGTAGATGATCTTTTGATGACATGGAACAATGAAAGCTACATTACATCCATAAAGAAGGAATTGGGGAAAAGTTTTGAAATGACTGATTTGGGCTATGTTCATTACTATCTTGGTATTGAAGTAACTCAATATCCAAAGTCCGTATTTCTTTCTCAAAAGAAGTACATTGGAGATATGTTGAATATATTTGGCATGAAAAAATGCAATACTCTTACTACTCCAATGGAACAAAACTTAAAACTCACATCTATTGAAGGAAAAGAATTTGAGGATGCAACAAAGTATAGATAGCTGGTAGGAAGTCTTAACTACCTAACTACTACCGGACCAAACATTTCGTTTGTTGTTAGAATCCTCTCTAGATTTATGCAAAAGTCTTGTGAGGGACATTGGTCTACTGCAAAAAGAGTTCTAAGGTACCTGAAGGGAACTCAAGAGTTTGGAATCAAGTATACACAGGTGGACGACTTCAGCTTGATTGGATACTTTGATTCAAACTTCGATGTAGACAAAGAAATCGAGGTATCTACTTCTAGATACATGATGAGTCTTGGATTAGGAGCTGCCTCTTGGAGATCACACAAACAATCAATTCTAGTAGATTCCACAACAGAAGCAGAATACGTGGCAGCAGCTAAAGCAACAAAAGAAATTGTGTGGCTTAGGAAAACTCTTGAAGATTTGTAGGTAAAAAAAGTACAATCAACTCAACTCATGATTGGCAATACCTCTGCAATAAAGTTGGCCAAGAACCCAAAGCTCATGATCGAACGAAGCACATCAATACTAAATATCATCTGAATCGACATCATGTTGAGGCCAAAACAATCCATCTCCGTCATTGTTCCACCAATGAGCAATTTGCAGACATCTCCACCAAAGCGCTTGGAAGAGAAAAAATTGAATGATTCAAAATGATGCTTGGACTCACCAACATCCCTTCAAATTAAGGGGGGCAATGTTGACACCTAATCATCAGGATTGGGTGAATGCAATTAATGTAAATAAATAATAAGAAATATGAACAATCATCGAGAGATGAAGTAAACAGTCTCTCCCTCATGTATATAATAAAGACCAACTTAAAAGAATAACATACAAATTGATTTGGTGGAGTTACTGCCTGGCCTGATAGGTTCACTTATTGCACATGAATCCTGAATGACTAGAAATGATGATAACACATTGGAGAATGTCTTCAAAACTCAGTTGTAGTTTACTAAAGGAAGAGGTGGAGGAAGGTTGAGTGATAGAGGAAGAGGAAGCATAGTAGTGGATCAAAGAGGTACGTACGACAATTTTGAGCATAAGAAAAAATCTAGGCATCACCTTTCGAATTTAAAGGGAAGTGACATCAGAACCTAGCAGCAAGGAAATCAAAGGTATAAGAAGTCTAAGTTGCAATTCCAGTATTGCAAAAACTATGGTCATTTTGCTAGTAAGTTATGTAAGAAATAGGAAAATGTTGGTATGTAGTCTACCCGCATCACATAAAAGTTTGAAGATAATCAAAATCCATGTTTTTGACCTATAATATGACTCAAGAAATTTCAAATGATGTTTGGTTTTTCGAAAAAGTTTGTAATTAGAGAAATTTTGAGGTCTAAAATGGGAGTCTTAAGGAATACTATAAAATAATAGCAAAAATAATAAAATAATATTAGATTACATGATCAGATTTTAGAGGCGAAAAGAAAAACTATTTTTTAACTCATATTTTCAACTTATCTCCTTGCGACAGTACTCAAATTTTAAGCAGGAGAACTTGATGGATGCACAATTTAATTAATCATTCAAGGAGTACCCATGTTATACTTTCAATGGACCCTGTTACACGAAAAATGAGAAATACCTAAAAGAAATGTGATTGCTATCACTTTTTTCATGTATTTGTCATTTTTCATGTAACGGGGTCCATGGAGAGTATGCAACATGGGTATTTTTGCATGTGTGTTATATTGTTTCCACGTGTGTGTAACCAATAATAGTTGAGTGGACCCAACAATGGGGGCCAAACCCAAAGATGGTGGGCGAACCTACTCATGGTTTTGCACGTGGTTTTTGGGCACAATGGTTTTTTCCCATGGTATTTGTGGATATGGTCAAGAGAATTATGGTTATGTTCGAATATAGGGTTATTATATTAGTGTTTATGAATGATTAGACATGTATATATATCTATTGTAACGTTGAGAGGAACATAATGAAAAATCAATTTGGTATTCCGAGTTCTAGGAGTTCTTTACCAAGAAAATTGCACTTTGGTTTTCATAATATATCTGTATAGTTTGTTGTACTAAATATATACTTGAAGACAATCTCTATAACAAAACTATTTCCTTGCTTGCATGAGTAGTTGCCATGTATTTAACCTCTGTAGTTGAAAGTGCAACTACAAATTGTCTCTTGTTAATCCAATTGATTGCTCCTCCAAATAGGTTAAACACATAACCACTTGTAGATCTTCTCTGATCCAAATCTCCAACCGAGTTTGCATCAACAAAGCCATGTATGTAAAAAACTCTATCCAAACTTGGTATTCCTTGGTAGCACATACAATAATCACTAGTGCCATGCAAATACCTAAAATCTCAATTCATTATTGTCCAATGCTCCTTCCCTAGTTTTTACATAAAGCTGCTCAATACTCCCACTACATATGCAATGACTAGTATGGTAAAAATCATTCCATACATCAATCTATCAATTTCAATTGCATATGGAACACTTTACATTCCCTCTTCCTCTTCCTGTGTCTTTGGATTTTGTTCAACATATTAGTTTACACCTACAGGAATAAGAACTTTCATTGATTTTCTCTTGCATGTTAAACCTCTGCAATATTGTCTCAACATACATCCTCTGGTTTAACCAGAGCTTCCTCTTTGACCTAACTCATTTAATTTTCATGCCCAAATTATAATTTATAGCACCAAGATTCTTCATCTCAAATTTAGAGGGCAAATGGGCCTTCAAATCTCTGATTATTTCTTTGTCATTTCCGATTAGCAACATATCATTCACATACAAGACCAAATAAATAATGTGGTCACCAATCAATTTAAAACAGACACAATGATCTACTTTTCTCCCTGTGAAGCCAAGTCCTTGTATATATGTATCAAATACCACATGAAGGAAATTTACCAGAGAAATAATTAAAAATTTTAGTAGAGATATAAAATTACCAAGAAAAAAAAATCAACACAACAAAAATAATAAAACATACACATAATGCACAATATATTTTCCCTGGGAAAACCCCAATTCCATGGAAAAACCAAGCCTAATGAAATTTCATGTGTTTATTAAAAACCTTGGCCAACCCGACCAAGTGATCCTTCACCGCTCACCTCCCCAGCCTTCATTACAATGAAGTGCTTCTGAGCCTTTTAAACGTTATATTACATGAAATACCATAGGTAGAAAATCATGGGTATGCTATACAATGTGCCCAAAACCACCACTATTTAAATTGGTCAACTTTAACTGTATCCCTGAGTCAATTCTATCTAACAGATACTCCTTGGATGAGGAATTAAATTATGCATCCAACGAGTGCTCTCACTCAAAATTTGAGTAAAATCGTAGGGAGATA
The DNA here is from genome assembly GCA_000404065.3 of Pinus taeda. Taxonomy (NCBI): domain Eukaryota; kingdom Viridiplantae; phylum Streptophyta; class Pinopsida; order Pinales; family Pinaceae; genus Pinus; species Pinus taeda. Next base: position 209,115 of record APFE031194783.1, on the reverse strand, counting down.
AGTTGAATTTAGGAGTTGAGAAAGTAGTTATTTATTTCTTTTATATTTTTACATTTTTACTTAAAAAATGGTAAATCATCTCGATGGTTGAAATCATCATTAATTCTATTGATTCTTATAAAGTTGATTTTGGTTGTACATTTTTGTTTTGATGTTGATTTTAGACCTAAAAATTTCTCTACTGAGAAATGATATGACTAGAAACAAATATTTGTTTTCTAGTCTAGACACTAGTATTTGGTATGAGGTCAAGCTAGGCAACGATAATAAGGCATGCATTCAAGGTAAAGGAGTGACTATTGTTTATACTAGAAACAATGAATGAATAAAAAATTATGATTTGTGTTATGTACGTAGATTAAATTGAAATTTGTTGAGAAATGGAAAAATACTAGAGAAAAGTTACAAAGTGTTCTTCAAGAATAAAGTATGTACAATCATTTGTAAATATCCAAGTAAAAAAATGATAGAAAGAGTAGAGATGAAAAATAATATGATTTTTCTACTTATAATGAGAAATGGATCAACTCTCAACTTGAATTCTTATAAACCTAATAAATTGGATGAATCTTGGTTATAGAATTTGAGATATGGTCATTTACATTTTGGTGGTCTATTTTTGTTGCAGAAGAAACATATGGTGAAAGGGAAACCCAATATTTAACAATGAACAAGATCCTGTGAAAGTTGTATACTTGAAAAGCATCACATAGAGAAGTGTGTATCTAGAGTTTCATATAGGGTGAGAGATCCACCGAATATTGTACGCAAAGATTTGTGTCGACCAATGCAAACACCCTCATAAATTGGTAATGTCTATTTTTTAACTTTTATTATTGACTACAGTAAAAAAACTTGAGTTTATATTCTGAAACAAATATATGAATCTTCTACTATATTTAAGAATGTTAAAGCTATGGTTGAAAAGGAAGGTGAAAAATATATTAAAAGTTTGAGATCAGATAGAGGTGGTCAATATATGCCAAATGATTTTAATGAGATTTTTCAGTCTCATGGAATCAAGATACAATTCACTCCATGTTATTCTCCACAACAAAATGGAGTTGATCAAAGGAAAAATATAATTGTTATGAATATGGCTCAAAGCATGTTAAAGCAAAAGCATTTACAAAATGAATATCATCGAAATGTAGTAAGTTGTGTTTTTTATATTCCTAATATAAGTCTGACCAAGTGTTTAAAGGATCGAGTTCCCTAAGAAGCTTGTAGTGGAAAGAGTTGCAATATATCTCATTTAATAATTTTAGGTTTATTTCTTATGCACATGTTCCTAGGGAGTTGAGAAACAAGTTAGATGAAAGAAGTTAGAAACATATGTTTATTGGATATAGTGACGAGTCTAATTCATATAGACTCTATAATCCCATAACTATGAAGTATATTAGAAACAGAGAGGTTGATTTCAAGGAATAAGAAGCTTAGGTGGAAGCATAGATAAATGCATTATAGAGGGAGGTGTATTATCTCATGTAAATGATAATGGAAATGAGAAATAAGAACAAGGTGGATAGTTGATTCCATATACATCCATTTCAAGAACATTAGCAAGGAAATCACCACAAGTCATCCCATTACAGTTCAAAATTCCAAGAACTCAAAATCACAAAGAGCGATCATGTTATGGTGGAAAACGAAAAATAGGGTGAAATTTAAGTAATAAATATAATCCTACATTTGCTACATTAAGGAATATAATTAAAGTTCAGAATACTAAAAGTTTAAAATAATTTTATGAGCGGAAAGATGAAATAGACCATGTTTCAAATTTTACAATAATTGCATATGTTCTTGTAAATTTTGATGAAATTGTTAAAGAAGACTTTTGTATTAAAGACATAGATGAGGAAATTGATGTTAGAGAAAAAAATAACACTTGAGAGGTTGTATAACTTCCTGAAGGTAAGAATAATATAGGTGTTAAATGGATTTGCAAAACCAAATTGAATTTTGAAGGAAAAAATGAGAAACATAATGCAAGAGTTGTAGATCAAGTATTCAGTCAACAACTTGGGACCAATTATAATGAAACTTTTGCACCCGTAACTAGAATTATCATAGTAAGGGTGGTATTAGATAATACAACACAAAATAAATGGATAATGTGTCAGATGGATGTTAATTCTACATTTCCAAATGGATTCTTGGAGGAATAGATTTATGTGAAAAAAACTTGAATATATGAAATTGATGGATAAGAAGATAGGGTTTACAAGATGAAGAAAGCATCATATATATTGAAACAAGTACCCTGAGTATGGTATAGTAGAATTGATAAATATCTGAATATACATGGATTCATTACGAGTCCAAGTGAGTGAACTCTATATACAAATGTAAATGGAGAAGGTAAAGTTTTGATTGCTTTCCGATATGTTGATGGTTTAGTTTTGAATTGAGATCTTTCAATACATGATTTTAAGAAAACCATGAAAACAAATTTTGAGATGAATGACTTAGGGAAAATGAAATATTTTTCATGGTATTGAAGTAACTCAATCTGAAGATGGTATTTTTTTTCTAATATGAGTATTGCAAAGGATATATTGAAAAGGTTTATGATAGAGAATTGGAATCTAATCGTAACACCAATTCAAAGTTGTAAAAAAATTAGTAATAAGGTTCAAGGTTCAAATGTTGATCCAAACTTGTGTCACAAATTGGTTGGTAGTCTTATATATATGACTGAAAATAGGCCTAATATAAGGTTTTCTATAAGTAAAATTTCCAAATTTATGGAGTCTTTGAAGAGTATGGATTAGCTAGTTGGAAAAAGAGGATCTTAATATATGTTGTTGGAACAACAAGTTATGGTATCTTGTATACATTATATTTAGATTTTAAATAAACTGGATAGATAGATAATAATTTTACAGGAGATATTGATGATAAGAAGAAAACATCTCGGTATGTGTACAGTTTTGGATTGGGTGCCATAACATGGACATCAAAAATGAAATCCATTGTGACTTTATCATTTGTTGAGGAAAATTATGTTGTAGAAATAACAACGACATGTCAAACTATATAGATGAGAAGAATTTTGACCAAGTTTTCGCATGAAAAAAAAATTAAATCAAATTCCATGACAACAAATTTTCTTTTGCATTATTATGAAGTCATGTTTTCCATTAGAAGAGTAAGCATATTGATAAGCGATATCACTTTATTTGAGAATTAGTAAACAATAATGAAACCTATATGTAGTTTTATATATCAAAAGACCAATTTTTAGATATATTTAGAAAACCCTTAGTGAAAGACTTGTTTGAAACTCATAGGAAAAATATAGGAGTGTGTATGGTCTAACAACATTTCTGTGTAACCACAATTTTGATTTAACCATTTTTTTGTGAAATAATTTAGGGGGAGAATGTCAAATATTTTATTTATTTCATGACTAAAGGGCCAGCACCACCTCATCCCATCAAATTTCAAAAAAATGCTTTGCCTCAACTCGGCAAAGTTTGAAGGGACAACCACTGGCACAACTTGTGGAAATCTAAAAAGGCAAAAAAAAAATTTATCCATGTAACTGACTTTAATTTTTGTATAAATATGGATGCAAAAATAGAGTAGTATATTTTTTTTGTTTGAATCTCAACATTTCATTAGTCAAAAGAGGTATTACAAAGGAGTATTATCTTCCCTGCTTGACAAGTAGATGACCTTGAGGCTGTGTAGATCTCACTTAACTAGATTATCAGTTAGAGAAAAGAAGATCATATAATACATTTGTTGTTCCTACGAATGATATACATATAAAATAAAAAAAACTAAGCATACAACTATTAAAATACTTCATTTGTTATAAATAGAGAAAATGTGCACAAGTTTGCATTTAGCTAAAATATGTGAACTGTGATGAATAGGAGGAGTAAGATCCTTGAGGAACCGAGAATAGAGATAGATGGTCTTGACCATAGACCCGAAGGTGCCACAAGCATCTTGACCCCGATCATTAATTCGGCCGTAAGAATCCTGACAATGAGAACCATGATCACGAGCACTCTGACCAGAAGCGGTTCAAGCATGAGCATCTTGGCTAGTAACATCTTAACCACGAGCACCTCGACCACCATGATTTGGTCTATTGTATCCATTGTTATATAGCCCCATCCTACACAAGTGGGAGCCATAAGATCTTTGGCCATGGGATATATAATTGTTGATAACTAGATTGTGTAAACGGGAGACCGGTTCGCCAAATACTACAAGGTGCCAGAATTAATGATATCAGCGTAAAACCATCATTGTTTGGAAACTCGTAAAGCTAGTAAGATTCTAGTGAGCAATCTTCCTACATAGATTGAATTTTCCTTTGATTTTTATTCTTCCACCTATAGTGTCTAACAAATGGAAGGTCCTTGGTGATAGATGAACTAGCAGCTTGAGGGTTTCCAATGATCTTGAACCCCACAATTCCCAGGCAAATGCACGAGTGTGTTAGAGGTGAAATAGGAGGTTCGTCGATATACATATGCATTGTCTTAGAGGAAACAAAATAATTCCGAAGGAGGGGCTTATGGATGTAAACAAAGAAGCGATGAAAACCAATGGTATGATAATTGTGGGTTGGCATGTCCTACAATTTGGTGGGAGATACAATACAAATCCATTGAGACCGTAGCCCATCTAAATATGGTAGCTTTTGTTCTCTAAGGTTTCCTTATACTTGTGAGTAAAGGAGCTAATACATGCTATTATAGTTCACCATCATTTTCCTGTAATCCAGAGATGAGTGTGTGTACCTCCCCATTGAGTCTATTAATGCCCATGATGTGTGAGGAGTTAGAATACTGTACATAGACCTTGAGATATGCATGTGATAGGGTAGGTGGACGAAATCACCATTCATGTTGATCATGAGCATGAATTTTGGTCAGTGCTCACACCAATTTTGGGGGAGAGATCTTCAGGGAAAGGGAGATGCATGAGCTCCACAATATGTCATAAATATCTTGAGACCAAAGATTCTGTAGGTAGGGAGTCTCATTATCAAGGGTGTGGTTAGCAAGATGATGAACTAGCTTATTTCTTGACTGATGAATATGTGAAAGTAATGGAGCATGGATGTATTTAAGCAGGGAGGATACAACATTGATGTGTGTTTCAATTCTCCAATAGCCAGATATTTTGGATAGTTGTGTGCCACATTGGAGTTTTTTTTAGAATGGTTATGATGAGGAGAGAGTCTCCTTCTATAGCGAGTTGATTATGGTTTATTTTCATCGAAAGTTTTAGGCCATGTTGAAGCCCCCATAACTCAAATCCGTTGTTTGTGGTGACACCAACTTTGTCGGCATAGATATGAAGGATATACCCTTCATTGTTTCTAAAAATTCCTCCCAAACTAGCAGTCCCTAGGTTACCTTGAGATTCTCTAGCAACATTTAACTTAATGAAGCTTGAGGGAGGAAGATATCACTCTGAGTGACTATAAATCCTATGAGAGACTAACAGACATAGGGAAGATTTTTTTTTTGGCTAATCCCTAGATGATGCATTATTCTATGTTTTGTTGGAGGAAAATTTGAGTCCTGGGAGGCCTAGTGCTAAGTGGCTATTGCCTCATGAAGCTAAGAGAGGGTGAGGTTCCATCTGTCCTACCATGAGGTTGAGGAATTATTGAAGGTTCGAGCATTTATTTCTTTTGAAATTTTCTAAGTCATGAAGCATGGGATTGAATGCCATGATCGATGTAGGATGGGAGTTTTCAAGGCATAATCTCTCCAATTATCCAATGAAGTAGATATAGAGTTTGGAATGAGATTGTATCACCTAAATGATATTATGATTGATTTTAGAGCTCATAGGATAAAGGACATGTGAGAAATAAATGACTATGATCCTCCTCATGACTGGCACATCACATGCATATGGAGGGATCCAGGAAATCCCTCCTTTGCAGCTTGTCCCAAGTTAATCTTTTTCTTATAAGATGTAACCATAGGAAGAAAGTTATTTTTGGCCAATTCCCAAGCTTCCAAATATGCTTACATATGTGTTGTGAGTCCATACTTGATCTTGGGTTAAGATCTTGCAATAATCGTTGATATTAAAGGTTGTGGATGCACCATATCCCCAATGAACAATATCCTGACCTTCATTCATTGGAATGTTTTTGGTTTCTAGTACCATATCGATACGTTTAAGCTCATCCAAGTGTGTCCTCGAGTATATTGGTGATTTAATTTTTAAGGAGTTTTGGATCAAATTGGGAGGTCATAGGTCCTAGAAATGAGCCACTAAGGTGAGACCATGTTATTGGCAATTGTGGTTGATATCATGTAGGTGATCCAAATAAGAGAGTATGGGTCATTGGTTTAATGAATCATCCTTGAAAAGATGTTAGGTCCTTATAATACTAGTGTATCCCTCTTGTTGTTATTGTTTTGCCCATGTAGCCCCCATATTGTTATTATTGTGCCCCATAGAAGCCCACTATTGTTATTGTTTTTACCTTACAATATTATTGTTATGTAGGCTCTAATTATATTGTGACCCTTTAGACTCCTATATATACTAAAGAGGTATTGTCATTTGAATCATCCAAGAGTTTTTCATTTATATAATGTAAAGGAGGTTACTCCTCGAAGAGGCAAATTTTCAAGTTGTGTATCTATATTTTCTTCTATTTTGTGATCTTGTTGCATAACAAAAGAGATATCATCCCATTTTGAAAGTCCCAAAAGTAATGATATTGAGTTAGGAACTTATTGTTCCACATAGAATTCTATATGTGAGATCCATCAGGGGACTCTGTTATGTGAACAAGCTAAGAGGTATGAAGCCCATGAACATATTTATTCATCCCATTTGACACCATTTGGCTATGGGGTTCTTGAGCCACCTCCACTATGATTTGGCACTCAAATCGAGATCTCTTAACCCAAGACCTCCTACTAATTTTGGGAGGCATATATTGTCCTAGGCTACCAAGACCCACATTTTCTCCAAGATTACCCCTCCCCATAGGAAGGAGCGTCTAATGTTGCAGACTTTGTTCAGAATGGTTTGAGGGGAAAATAAGGATGATAGGATGTAACTAGGCAAGGATTGTAGAACATATTTCAAAAGGGTGAAGCACAAAGAAAAATTAGGGCTCAAAATGTCCAATTGGAAAGTTCCAATTGAAACTTCAGGAGGAGCACCTCTCACATTGGTATGAAAAGGGGATTGATAGTGAGGGCTTGTGCCCATAAGCATTTGATCAGAAAGGAGCTATTTTTAAAACTTGGTAGATGGGATATATGAATTTGGATAGATTGAGGGGATTTGAAGAAAATAATATGTTATTTTATGTTATTAATGTAAATATCGAAGGCCGCAACAAAAGTGTCAATGATTCTTTTTAATTTCAATTCCTCTTGAATGGAGGGTTGGCCCATTAGGAGTTTGTGATAGACAAATTGTTGATGAGCATAGTGTTAGTGGTTCAAGCCCAAGGTAATGCCCTTAATATGCTTTTAGGAGAGAACATGATTGATGGAATGACTGAGATGTTCAACTATGGGTGGTAAGATGCAAGGCAAGATTGAGTCTCCTTGTCTTATGCCTCTCGAGGGAATGAAGGTAGGGGAGGGTAAACCATTTAGCAGGACTAAAATGAATGCTTTGCAAATGAGAGCCAATACCCATGATATCCATTTTTCATGAAACCCATAAGCTTAAGGGTGTGATAAATGTAATTCCAATAGACATTTTCAAACGCGTTCAACATGTCAAGTTTTAATATCATGCCTAATTGTTTTGAGATGCGGAGAGAGTGGTGGTGCTCTTATGACAGACTAATAATGTCTAATATTTGTTTCCCTTCAACGTAGAATATTTTCGTAGAGGAGATACTTGATAAGAGAAGGAAGAAGGAGCTTTAGCTTGTTGGAAATATATTTGGAGATAATTTTCTAGATGACATTATAGAGGGATATAGGATGCAAATCAGTTGAAGATGAGATATTGGAATATTTGGGCATAAGAGAGGTAAAAGTAGTATTGAAGGTTGAAATCAAGGGTGTTGTGCTCCAAGAATCCTCTACAACTTGCCATACATATTTTCCAATAATGGGCCAGTAGATTTGATAGAATTTGGCAATAGATCCATCTGACCCCAGAGCTTTATTTTTTGGCATGCTCATGACGACCTCTTCCACCTCTTTATGATTGATTTTGATGTGGGAGCATCCAGACTTAGATAGTAATGTGATTGTATGTTCACATGTTGTGGCTAAGAGGAGATGAATTTCATTAACCTAAGTGGTCAAAATCAATTCTAGTAGAGAGGGTTGGATATCTCGAATTGATATTTATTTCAATTATTGTAATAATTAGTATATTGTATTATTTTTAGAATAGGAGATAGGTTGTTAGTATAGGTGTGTATCAGAGCTTGAGAATAGGGATTTAATGGTTGAGTTTATAAACATAGAGATTGAGTTGTCAATGTAGTTAGGATAGGATTTGATTCATAAAAGAGGAAATAATGTAATGACAGAGAGATTAGATGATCGAGAATAAAGTGAGTAAGTGAGAGTTTGAGTGAGAGATAGGGTTTGAGATTGAAACAGAGGTCAAACAAACTGTTGTAATTGAGTCGAGAGGGCCAAGGCTATGTAATTTCCATTTTGTTGAATTATTGATTGAAGTGTGGTGCGGACGCACTGTTCTGATGTAGAAATTCATTTGTAGTTGCATATCAGCTTTCTGGACCCTAATCGGGTATTAATTTCCATTTATGTGTTTTATTGTTAATCGTTGTCGATTAGCGTTAAGGTTTTATTATGAGAATAACCTAAACCTCTATTTAACCATGTTTCTTAAAGTTATGTATTAAGAACGTGGGTAGTATTCCCAAGTGGTAAACCATATCCCACGCACTTAAGAAGAGTTAAATGGTATTGTTCCAAGTTTGCGTGATTAACCTTATTGGTCAACATGTAACATGGGAAAATCACTTTTCTTGAGTGCTCTTGACCTGATATCGTTCGTGCAAGAATATGTGCGAGATTGCGCGACAACTGTTAGATTGGATGGGTGACATCGACGGTGGAGGTCGTCCGGGTTAGTTGGTGAGCGAACGATGCAATATCCATTGGATCTGGAGAAGTGAGATCAACAACGTGGATTGAAGCGCTTGATAAAAGGAGAAGTCAATGAGGAATCGACAGTGATTGGTCAGATGAGAAGGACCCTTAGGGGGAAAATCCACGTACAGAATCTGTTTGTGCGCAGCTGATTGGCTCTAAAGCTAACCAGTAGTTGAATTCCAGACTACCACCTCATTTTCATCAACCTCCTATGTCATTTTCGTATCAGAGAACAAAGCTTATGTTTTGCTACGGTAAACATGCCACCGAGGAGAGAAGGAGGCAAGGGTCAGAGGAGACCTGTAGCGAATGCAATTCTACTAGATGAGATCCGAAATCTTCGTACAAGGATCAAGACGATGGAGATTGCTCAGAGGAGAGCACCTGATGAAGGAGATGCCAGTGTTGTAGAAGAATATTTTGAGGAAGAATAAGAGGATGAAATTGAAGCTACCAAAGTTATCAAGATATTAGCCAAAGCAAGTGGAAGACCAAAGGTGGAAATACCTTTGTATGATGTGAATCTCAATGTAGAATTGATGGACTGGATCAATTCACTAGACAAGTATTTTGACTGTGACTGGGAGGTTGATGACAAAAAGAAGGTGAAATTTGCAGTTACGAGATTGAAGGGTCATGTAGCTATTTGGTGGGATGAACTAGAAACATCCAGTGTCAGGTTGTGTTATATTCTTTCCACGACTAGCCCACATAGTTAACCGGGCAGTTAGAGGGGGGGAGCCCCCCCTTCGTTGCGGCGATTGCGCAGCGGGGGGGATGCAACCCTGCCTGTCTAGGGGGTTTGAGGGGGGCAAGCAGCCGCCCTCTACGGGGTCTGGGGCAGCAACCCAGGGAAATGTTTTTGGACCCTATATTAGGTTGGGCAGACCTACCTATGGTTTTGTGCATGGTTTTCGCACATTTTTTTTGTACGCGATGACTTTTGGTCCATGGTTTTAGATGCGATGGTTTTCCATCCATTGTATTGGATGCTTTTGCATGTATAAACATATATTGTAACATTGAAAGGAATATAATGAAAAATCAAGCTAGTAGTCTCGGTTTTGGAATCTAGGGGAAAATATTTGTTCATATGTGTTTTATGTGTGATGCTCTCGCATTGTTTATTTTCTATGTTTTAGAATTCGTATGCAGGTAGCTTTTTTACGGGGTTAAAACCTACATTTGGTATCAGTGTTGTTTTGGCTTCAAGGGGATGCATTTGTTGCTGAGGGGTTTTTCTCGGGCCTATGGTAGACCCTCTTCAGCAGGAGATCTATGGGATCGATTCTGGTGGTGAAAGAAGATTGCGAGCAGTGGAAAGATAGAGATCGATAAATTTAATGATCAGAGTTTTGAGTTATGGAAACTAAATATGGACGATCTGTTGTTGGATAAATATCAATGGATCACAGTAGATCTGGGTACTAAACCAACGAGAGTGTTCGATGAAGAATGAAAGAAGTCAGATCAGAAGGCAAAGGGCACAATACGATTGTGTGTCTGAGATTCATTATTGTTGAATGTATCAGGGGAAGCTACGGCTAAGGCTTTGTGGGACAAGTTAGGGACTTTGTACCAATGTAATTCTTTGGTGAATAAACTATTCCTATGGAAAAAACTGTATAACCTGAGGATGAAAGATGGAGACTCGGTGATAGAGAATCTGAATGCATTTCATAATATGGTAAGTCAGTTATTATCTGTTGATATTAAAATTTCAGATGAAGATAAGTGCATCAGCTTGTTGTGTTCTCTACCAGATTCATGGGATAGTTTTCTTATTGCAATGGTAGCAATGCAACTACCTTGGAGTTTGATGACATAGTCTCATCCTTGCTGATGGGGGAGATGAGATGGAAAAATATGGAGAGCCAGAATGGTGATGCCTTGTCTGCATGAGGATAGTCCCAGAACATAAACAAAAATAGGTCATCCAGTGGGAGATCTAAATCTTCAGGAAATCCTATAAAAGTGGTTTGTTGGAAATGTATAAAGGAAGGGCACTACAAAAGGGTCTGTAAATCTAAAGCTCTTGACAAAGGAAAGGGATCTGATGATGCTCCTTCTGTAGAGGCGAAAACCACCTCAGATGAAGGTGGGGATGTGTACTTGGCTTCTTCAAGTACACATGTAGATCATGAGGCATGGCTGATTGACTCAAGTGCATCCTTTTAGTTCACTCCCCATAGAGAGTGGTTCTGTGAGTATGAGAAATATGATGGCGGTGAAGTCTTCTTGGGGGATGACAGGAAAGCTAGAATCATTGGTCACAGAAAAGTGAAGTTGAAGTTGCAAGGTGGAAAGGTTAGAACACTTCAGGGCGTTCTTCATATTCTTGCATTAGCTAGAAATCTAATTTCTGTAAGCAAATTGGATGATCCAGGTGTAAAAATAGTGTTTGAGAAGGATACCTACAAGATGGTTTGGGGAGCACTGGTATTGATGTGGGGAGTTTGAATTGGAACTCTATACAAGTTGTAAGTTAGCACTATTGTTGATGGGTGCAATAGTTCTGTGGTTCTTGAAAGTGGAGTAGAAAATCTAGTGGTCTCTGTAGAGAAGACCATGTTGTGGCATCAAAGGCTTGGACATATTGGAGAGAAGCAACTTTGAATACTTCATGGTAAAGTTATGGTAGAAGGTATGAGTAATAGCTCTCTGGATTTTGATTTCTGTTAAAATTGTGTATATGGGAAGTAGAATCAGGTGAGTTTCCCCTCTAGTGGTAAGAGGGCAAAACAAATATTAGAGCTTGTGCACAATGATGTGTTTGGATCTGTGAAGGTCCATCACTAAGTAATTCTATGTACTATGTATCATTTATAGATGACTTATCAAGGAATACATGGATATATTTCCATCAGAAGAAATCTAAAGTGTTTGACAGGTTTAAAGAAATTAAGGCTAAAGGTGATAAGGACAGATAACAGTGGAGGGTTTTGCAGTAAGGAATTTGAATAATTCCGTAAGAAGTGTGGTATAGCATGGTAAGAGACTACCCCATACACACCCAAGTGAAATGGAGTTGCAGAAAGAATGAACAAGAAACTGATGGAAAGGGTAAGAAGCATGCTCAGTGGTGCCATGTTAGGACAAGAATTCTAGGTAGAGGTGGTGGAGACACCATGTTACCTGGTCAACAGATCACCTTCATCAACGTTGTACGATAAGACTCCACAAGAGGTATGGACTGGTAAGAAACCCTCTCTTTCACATCTGAGGGTATTTGGATGTGATGCATATGTACATGTTCCAAAGGAGAAAAGAACCAAGTTGGATAGTAAATATGGAAAGTGCATCTTTATTGGGTATAAGGATGGTTTAAAGGGTTATAAGCTTTGGAACCCAGTAACAATGAAGGTTGTGTGCAGTCGAGATGTGATGTTCAGAGAGGTGAAAGATGTTATTAAACATGAAGTCCAACCAAAGGAGCCTGAGAACATAGAGTTTGAGATTATGGAGGAAGAATCAAACTCTACAACAGAGGAGGAATCAAAATATGAAGAGCCACAAACTCTGGGTGCGAGAAGATCAGTTCGAGAAAGAAGTCAACCAGAAAGGTATAGTCCATCTGCTTTCTATTCAAATTTTTCTTTATCTATTACAATGATGATCCCTGAACTGTGAAGTAAGAAGTAGATTCAGAGGATGGAAAACTCTAGAAAGAGGCCATGGTTGATGAAATGGCATCTTTACACAAAAATGAGGCTTGGGATCTAGTGGAGTTGCCAGTTGGAAGGAAACCCATTGGCAGAAAATGGGTGTTCAAGAAGAAGGCAAATGCAAATGGAAAGGTGGAGAAATAAAAAGCTTGGTTGGTAGAAAAAGGTTATTCCCAGGTGTCAGGAATTGATTTTGGTGATATTTTTTCTTCTGTTGCCAAGGTAGCTTCTATTAGATTACTTTTATCTGTTGATGTCGCTTTTGATTTTGAGGTAGAATAGATCGATGTGAAGACAACATTTCTTCATGAGGATCTGGAAGAGGAGATCTACATGAAAAAATGTGAAGGTTTTGCGGTGAAGGGTAAGAAAGAGTTGGTATGTAAGTTAAAGAATTCTCTGTATGGGTTAAAATAGTCACCAAGGATCTGGTATTAGAAATTAGATACATTTATATGGGGACTTGGCTTCACCAGAAGCAGAGAATATCACTATGTGTATTTTAAGTTTATTGGTGGCCATGTTATTTATCTAGTCTTGTATGTGGATGATATGTTGTTGGTTGGAAATGATAAAGAAATTATCCAACATTTGAAGACCCAGTTGTCCTCCAAATTCGACATGAAAGATATTGGTGCTGCAAACTATATTTTGGGCATGGAAATTAAAAGAGATCAGGCAAAGAGGAAGCTCTATTTAAACCATGGGAATTATGCTGAGACAATATTGCAGATGTTTAATATACATGATAGTAAACCAATGAAGGTTCCTATTCCTGTAGGTTTAAAGTTATCTGCCGAACAGTGTCCCAAGACACAAGAGGAGGAAGAGGACATGTCCCATGTTCCATTTGGAAGTGAAGTCGGTAGCCCGATGTATGCAATGGTATTTACTAGACCATACATTGTACATGCAGTGGGAGTATTGAGCAGGTTTATGTCAAAACTAGGGAAGGAGCACTAGACAATAGTGAAGCAGGTTTTCAGGTATTTGCGTGGCACTAGTGATTATGGTTTGGCTACCAATGATGACCAAGATTGGAAAAAGTGTTGGATATTTGTGGCTTTGTTGATGTAGACTGGGTTGGAGATACGGATCAAAGAAGATCTACAAGTGGGTATGTGTTTAACCTATTTAGAGGTGCAGTTAGTTGGATGAGTAAGAAACAATCTGTAGTGGCACTATCAACTACAGAGGTAGAATACATGGCAGACACACATGTAAGCAATGAAGGATTTTGGTTGCAGAGATTGTGTTCAAGTATGGGGTTAGCATAGGGAGCCCTATGGATAGACTTTGAAAGCCAAAGTACAATTTTCTTGGCAAAGAACCCTGCTTACCATTTAGTATCACTTTGTGAGGGATATGATAGAACACAAAAAGGTGTTGTTGGTAAAGGTGGACACTTTGAAGAATACTGCAGATGCATTGAGAAAATCTGTGAACTCTGAGAAGTTCTCTTGGTGTAGAGAAACAATGGGTGTTGCAGGGCTGGATAAATAAGTAAGCTCTCCTGTGGCCCCCTATGGAAAGAAAACAACAAGTGGGAGAATGTTGGATTGTGTTATATTATTTCCATGACTAGCCCACTTAGTTAACTAGGGGGTGAGAGGGGGGGAAGAGCCCCCCCTTCGTTGCGCTGATTGTGCAGTAGGGGCATCACAAGGGGTTTGAGGTGGGTGGGTAGGCCCCCTCTATGGGGTCTAGAGCAACACCCCAGGGAATTTTTTTTTGGATCCTATATTAGGTTGGGTGGACCTACCTATGGTTTTGTGCATGGTTTTCACACATGTTTTTGGACGTGATGGTTTTCGGTCCATAGTATTGGATGCTTCGGCATGTATAAATATGTATGGTATCATTGAAAGGAATATAATGAAGAATCTTGCTGGTAGTCCCGATTTTGCGATCTAGGGGAAATCTCTGTGTATATGTTTTTTATGTGTTATGCTCTCGCATTGTTTATTTTATGTGTTTTAGAATTCATATGCAGGTAATTTCTATACGGGGTTAAAACCTACATCCAGAGAAAGAAAAGTGAAGTGTAAGATCAAACAATGGGATAAAATGGTAAGTAGATTGAAAGCCAAATTTATGCCAAAAGACTATTAGTTAAATCTTTTCAGATAGTTACAAAATTTGAGGCAAAAAGGAATGACTATCAAAGAATACACAGAAGAGTCTTATAAGCTGAGCATTAGAGCAGGACATGTAGAGGATGATGAAGAGAAGGTAGCCAGATATATCAATGGGTTGAGGTATGACATACAGGATGAAATCAGCTTGCTCAGGCTGAAGACAATTGAAGATGTCTATCAAGTAGCTTTGAAGGTAGAAGAGAAGATGTTGATGAAGCAAAACCAGAGGAATAGAGGGAAAAGTTCAGCAAGAGGTAGAGGAACTACCAGATCAAGATTTCAACACCCTCAAGGTGAGGTAGGAAGTTCAAGTAGTAGACCACCATAGAGATGAGAATTTAGGAAAGGAATATTTGCACCCAGAGGAAGAGGCCGAGGAAGAGAAATTCAATGTTACTCATGTGGAGAATGGGGACATGGATCATGAGATTGTCCTCATAATAAAGTAACAAATAAGAGGAATGTGAATGTGGCTGAGGCAAGGGAAGAGAAACCTCAAATTGCAAATAAGGAAGAATCACCTAAAGCAGGAGAATCCTTGTTGTTGAAAAGGGTATTGCTTAAGGCAAAGAAAGAGAAACGAGAACCAACTCAGAGAAAGCGTTTATTGAGAACTACATGCAAGTCCAAAGGAAAATGCTGTAAAGTGATAATTGATAGTGGAAGCACTAATAACCTTGTTTCTTTAGAAATGGTGGACAAGTTAGGACTAGTGAAAATAATACACCCTATTTCTTACAAAGTATCATGGCTGCAAAAAGGACATCAACTTATTGTGCCATAACAATGCAAGGCAAAGATACAGATTGGTACTTATAAGGATGTGATATTGTGTGATGTAATGCCAAGGGATGTATGCCATGTGTTGTTGGGAAGACCTTGGTAGTTTGATCGGAAATCTATTCATGGTGGGAGAAGAAATACTCACACTTTGGAGAAGGATGGAAATAAACACACACTGCTACCATTCAAGGATGAAGTAGGCAAAGAAGCGCCTGGAAAAAATGTTATGCTGATGAGGGAAAGAATTGCTGCAAGAAGTCAAGAAGGATGAACAGATGCATTTTGTTGTCATAAGGAGACCTAAGGTAATTTTAACTTCCACAAACTTAGATGATTTATCTGAAGAAATCAAAACTTTGTTGAATTATTTTGTTGATATTATTGTGGATGAGTTGCCAAATGCATTACCACCCATCAAGAGTATTAGTCATCATATTGATCTAGTACCTAAAAAAAGTTTGCCAAACAAATAAGCATACAAGTTAACTCCTCAAGAAAATGCAGAAGTTGGAAGACAAGTATAGGAACTGATGGATAAGGGATTAATAAGAGAGAGTCTTAGTCCATGTGTTATACCAACAATACTCAATCCAAAGAAAGGTGGTGAATGGCATATGTGTACAGATTTTAGAGCCATAAACAAGATTACTATTAGGTATAGATTTCCTTTACCATGCATGGATGATTTGATTGATTGTTTAAGTGGGTATAAGTATTTTTCTAAAATAGATCTAAAGAGTGGATATCATCAAATAAGGATTAGAGAGGGAGATGAATGGAATACTGTATTTAAAACAAATAGTGGGTTACATGAATCATTAGTGATGCCTTTTGGACTCAATAATGCACCTAGCACATTCATGAGATTAATGAATGTAGTCTTGAAGGAATATGTAGGAAATTTTGTCATTGTTTATTTTGATGATATTCTAGTTTTTAGTAGAAGCAAAGAAGAACATTTGAAGCATCTTAAGTTTGTTTTAAGAACTCTACATAAAGAGAAATTGTTGATAAATCTGAAGAAATGTAGTTTCATGAAAGAAGAATTAATATATTTGGGATTTGTAGTTTCTAAAGAAGGTTTGAAAATGGATTCAGAGAAAGTCCAAGCAATTTGGAACTGGCCTACTCCAAGAAACATATTTGAGGTAAGAAGATTTCATAGTCTTGCAAGATTTTATAGAAAATTTATCATAAGTTTTAGTCAGATTTGTGAATCAATTATTGAAACAATCAAAGAGACTAATCAATCATTCAAGTGGATATAAGCAGTGGACCAAAATTTGAAGTTGTTGAAGAAGAAAATTATAGAGAAACCAATTTTAGCTTTACCTGATTTTGGGAAAGTTTTCCAAGTTGAAACTGATGCTAGTGGAGTTGCAATTGGAGCAGTTTTGAGTGAGGAATAGAGACAAATAACCTACTTTAGTGAGAAACTGGAGCTAAGAAGAAGTATTGTTCTTATGATAAATAATTTTATGCTATTGTGCAAGCTTTAAAAAAATGGAGACATTATTTTCTACCAAAGGAGTTTGTATTATATTCTGACAATCATGCATTACAGTTCATAAACAACCAGCCAAAATTGAACCAAAAACATGCCAAGTGGGTAGAGTTTTTACAGAGTTTTACTTTTGTGATAAAACACACAAGTGGTAAGTTGAAAAACGTTGTTGATGCTTTGAGCAGGGTAAATTTCATTGTACAAGAATTAAGAGTTAGTGTTGTAGGATTTGAAGAAATGGTTGATACGTATAAAGATGATGCAGAATTCAAAGATATTTATGTAGTTGTACAAAATCCAATAGTTCATAATAGAATTCAATGGTTAGATTATCTTATCCAAGGAGGTTTATTGTTTACAGGTAACAAATTGTGAATTCCAAAATGTTCTATGAGGGAAAACATAATCAAGGAGAAACACAGTGGAGGATTATCTGGTCATTTTGGACAAGACAAAACCTTTTCTCAGGTAAATTCTTTTTACTATTGGCCAAAGATGCAAACTGATGTTAATAAATTTGTTGAGAAGTGAAGAATCTGTCTGCATGCTAAAGGGAGAAGCCAAAATACAATATTGTACCATCCACTACCAATACCAGACCGACCATGGGATGCAATTAGTATGGACTTTGTTTTGGGGTTACCTAGAACTCAAAGAGGGAATGATTCCATTTATGCTGTGGTAGATAGATTTTCCAAAATGACACATTTTATTTCATGTAAAAAGACTAGTGATGCAACACATATTGCTAATCTCTTTTTTCAGAGGTTGTAAGGTTACATGGATTTCCTGGAATTATTGTGTTTGATAGGGATACAAAGTTTGTTGGGTATTTCTGGAGAACTCTTTGGAAGAAACTAGGTGCCAACCTTAGTTTTAGTTCAGCATATCACCCACAAACAGATGGACAGACTGATGTGGTAAACAAAATCTTGGGAAACATATTGAGAAGTCTAGTGTATAACAATCCTAAGCAGTGGGATTTAGCACTTTCTCAAATTGAGTTTGCTTATAATGACACTACAAACCAAAATACTAGGATAAGTCCATTTCATATTGTTTTTGGAACGAATCCAATAGGTGTGTATGAACTCAGAAATTTGGGTAAATAGGAGACAAGAAGTGCAAAAGTTGAAGAGTTTGCAAAGTAGATGTAGAGACTACAAGAAGATGTCAAAGACAAATTGCAGGAAAGAAATGGAAAATACAAATAGAGAGATGATATGAAGAGAAGAGAAAAATAATTCCAAGTGGGAGATCTAGTGATGGTATACTTGAGCAAAGAAATATGTCCTCTTGGGACATACAATAAACTAGAGATGAAAAAGATAGGACCATGCAGAATTGTGAGGAAGTTTTCAACTAATGCTTATGAAATTGAATTGCCAGAAGGGATTGGAATATCACCTATCTTCAATGTTGTAGATTTTTATCCATAGAAGGAGACAGAGTCAGAACTACAAAAGGAACCTGCAGGAGATGAAGTTCAAACTTTAAATTGGGAAGAACAAATACGAAGGACAATCAAGAAAGAGGTGGAAGCTATTTTGGAGAAAAGAGTATCCAAAATAACCAGAGGATAGGTTTATTTTCAGTATCTAGTCAAATGGAAGGGATAGCCAGTGGAGGATGCTAGTTGGATAACAATAGTAGAATTACAGAAGTATGGAGTAAATCCTGAAAATTTGATGAAGAATCCTTTTCTTCCACGGGATTTTGATGCACAAGCATCCAAACTTAGCCAACAATGTGGTTGTATGCTCACATGTTGTGGCTAACAGGAGATGAATTTCATTGACCTGAGTGGTCAGAATCAGTTCTAGTAAAGAGGGTTGGATCTCTCAAATTGATCTTTATTTTAATTATTGTAATAATTAGAATATTGTATTATTTTTAGAATAGTAGATAAGTTGTTAGTATAGGTGTGTATCATAGCTTAAGTATAGGGATTTAATGGTTGATTGATAAATAAAGATTGAGTTGTCAATGCAGTTAGGATAGGATTTGATTCATAAAAGAGGAACGAATGTAATGACACAAAGATTAGATGATCGAAAATAGAGTGATTAAGCAAGAGTTCGAGTGAGAGATAGGGTTTGATATTGAAATAGAGATCAGAAAAATTGTTGTAATTGAGTTGAGAGGGCCAAGACTCTATAATTTTGATTTTGTTGAATAATTGATTGAAGTGTGGTGTGGACGCACTATTCTAATGCATAAATTCATTTGTAGCTGTGTATCGGTGTTCTGGGCCCTAACTGGGTATTAATTTCCTTTTTTGTGTTTTATTGTTAATCATTATCGATTAGTGTTAAGGCTTTATTCTAAGATTAAGCTAAACCTCTGTTAAACCGTGTTTCTTAAAGTTATGTATTAAGCATGTGGGCAGTATTCACAAGTGGTAACGGTATCTCGTGCACTTAAGAAGAGGTAAATGGTATCGCTCCAAGTTCGCACGATTAACCTTAGTGGTCAACACGTAGCATGGGAAAACCACTTTTCTCGCGCGCTCTCGACCTGATATCGGTCATGCAAGAATCTGCACAATATTGTGCGACAGCTGTTTGATTGGATGGGTCACATCAATGATGGAGATTGTCCAAGTTAGTTGGTGATCGGACGATGCGATATCCATTGGATTTTGAAAAGTGAGATCAATAGCATGGATTGAAGCGCTTGATAAAAGGAGAAGTCAATGAGGAATCGACAATGATTGGTTAGATAAGGGAGACCCTTAGGGGGAAAATCCACGTATAGAATTTGTTAGTGCACATCTAATTGGCTCTAAAGCTAACCAATAGTCGAATTCCAGACTACCACCCCATTTTTGTCAACCTCCTACGTCATATTTCTTTTAGAAGAAGGGCATTATGATATTTTGTGACAAGCCTCAGAATATGTTGTGTAATTTCTTGTATGTATACCTTTCGGTTTGGGATCAACTTTGTAAGGAGAGAGCGAAAGTACTAGTTGGGGATTATTGATATATGCACATGTTATTCCTTTGGTTGATTGTGATCATCACAAATGAAATGAATATGATTTTTATGCATGTATTGGAACTTTCATTTGTGGGAGAATTTACTATTCTCCCCCCTCTTTCAACCATTTTACTCCGGATTTATACTTACAAGGGATCTTCTCTTTAATAAATCTCTCATCTAATTGTTTCTTCAATACTTTTTCAAATGCTAACAATTCTTCAAATCTTCCCTCCAAGATGATGGATTGATGAACATCCTTTGCTTTTTCTTTGAGTTATTTTTTTGTGAAGGATTTTGTCGAAATCCATGTCATTCTAGGATTTTAATTTTTTCTTGATTTTTTAAATCCTTGTTGGAATGATACATGATGCACCTAGAGATGGAAGCAGATGATTTTCACAAGGTTCCCATATTGGAAATAAATTCCTCATGGCATAGCCAAAAGCACTACAACAAAAAAGTTAATTGATGAGTGTCATGCCTGTGATGGACCTTTAAGGTCTTTCACCAATTTCACATATGGTGATAGTCCTTAAAAGAGCGTTGTTGCAAGGGAAAATAGTGATGGTCCTTTAAGGTTTGTCACCAAATCAATTTTCAGTGAAACTTTTGGTGAGGGTCGTTAAAGGTGCATCACTAATTCTTTCTTTGGTGACACTGCTACTGGCAATATTTTATTGACCCTCACCAATACTCTTTCTGGTTACTTTTGGTGACGGTCAAAAAATGTTCGTCATCATTGATCATTCCAATGAGTTTTTTATGACGCTATGTGCATGTTACTATATTTTTTGTCAAAAGATAACAATTTAAGACCATTGTTGTGGAGTCTTTTTCATTATGTTTCCAAGGCCATAGTGGTTAGATTTAGTCAGTTTGTTAAGAAGTAATGAGTGTGTATCATTTCCATTAAGTAAGGAGAATATAGTTTTCTTATGAGTCAACACATGATTCATCCCTATTAGGTTTATTATCTAACAAATTCCCTTCACCTAAATTTCCACTACTGTGTCTAGGAACTATATTATTTAATATATAATCAAGGTTTGTCAATTATACTAATGAGAGAGACCTATCACTACTCATCACTCTTGTAGCACCTCAACATGCTTTGGCACACATTAAAATTCGTTGACACCCCACATGTCTTGGAACATATTTGTAACTATAACATCTTGTGCTGACTAGGACACTCAAGCACATGTTTCCAGGCCCTAACAGAGAACAACACCCTCCTAGCATGTGTTGGCATTCCTTGTCATCCCTAACATGCCCTCGAACACTTTGGAATGTTGTAACATACATTAGCACTTAGCACAAATTGGCACGTGACATGTATGGGAACCTATTATTAGTGTGCCTAGAATGCCCCTTTTGAAAAAGATAAAGTCTTGTCTAATTAACCCTCTTATGTGTTCATTTCCTTGCATTTCATCTTGGTTCTTTGTTTTGTTTCCTTGACAATCCTTGATACATATTGGAATACCCTGACACCCTGCACATCCTATCATGCCTTAGCATATGGCATGTCTTGGCATGCCTTGGAACTATTTGGCACATGCTAACACATAATGGAACTCCCTAGCACACTCTATCACTTCTTGACATGCCCAAATATTCCCTAGCATGCCTTATGAATGCTTAGCATACATTGTCACTCCCTCCTTGGCGTTCCAACTATTACTCGTTGACACTCCCTAGCCCCTCAAATTGATTCACTAACATGGATTCTGACCTACTTCTCCCTTGTGTTTCCCTAGCACACCTTAGCACTCTTTAACATGCCATGCCACTTCATAACATATGTATCACTCCCTGACACACATTGGCACTTGGAACATGTTGGCGCTTGGAAATTCTTAGCATGTCTAGCATTCATTGAGATGGCTTGTTATGCGTTGGCCTAGATTAATATTAAAGTTATTTGATATCAATTACTGGAAAGTAGATAAGAAGTAACAAAGAAATATTTAGCACTTACAATGCAATAACGCTTGGCACTTGGCACTTATTGGCACCTTGTGTTGGTGTGCCTAGTATGCCCCTCTTGGAAAAGGTAAATTGATGACTTATTAACCCTCTTGTGTGTTTATTTCCTTGTAGTTTAACTTATTTCTCCTTTTTGTTTCCTTGACAATCCCTGAAACATATTGTCACATCCATGCACATCTTGGCATGCCTTAGCACTTGGAACATCTTAGCATATTTAAAATGCCTTCACACTATCAGGAACATGTTGGCATTCCATATCATTCCTTGGCACTGATGCCCTCACAAGTAGACTTACATTTCTTCACGACTTGCGAAACTAATCAAGTCCTTAGCTATTGTATTTCATGTGACATTGGTATGCTTTAGCCGCAAAAACTTGAACAAATGCACCTACTACAAGTATAATGTGCCTTGTTCACCTAAGAACTACCTATAACTCATCTTAAGCCACTAATGTCCAAGCACAACTTGTCCCACTTAAGAACTTACCAAGACAAGGATAACATCTAGCCATGGCCATAAAACAACTAAGAAACATAACTTACACAAGAAATGTTTCACATGTATGTCTAGTTTATATAAAGAGTAGAGCATTAACTGAGAATTTGGAAGAACCAAAAGATGCACAAGACAAATAGGATATAGTTCGGCACAAGTTGAGTGCCCCAAAACTTATACATGACAATGTACAATATGCAATTGTCTAAAATAGTTTAAAATATGAGCATTCAGCCAAAGTGTGCTACATGTCATATAAAAGTAATAGCTAAAGGCAAAACGATGTTGCTACCAGAACAAGGCCTCCCTTTTTTAGAAATTGATTTGTCGAGCCCCTTATCACAACCATATGCTTTCCTCCTGTAGATCCTATTATGAACTTGTCCTAACACACTTCATCCTTGGAATGCTTGAATTCACTGAAACTCCATGACACACTCTTATTTGTTGATTTCTATGCATTTTGACCTAGTTCTCTCTTGTGATGCCTCAACACTCCCTAACACTCCTCATCATGGATTGACATTGTTCAACATGTGTTAGAATGCATTTTCATTCCTTGGCATGCCATGACCCTCCATAGTTATCATTCCCTCACAACTACCCTTACTTAATTTGCAACTTGGAAACCCAACCAACAAGAGCTTGACCAGGTTATAGTTACTACAACTAGACTATTTTGTTGTATTGTGTAGCTTGGGAGGTATTCCATATGCCTAGTGAGATGGGTTTGTGTAAGTTTGGTCACAAAAGGATTTGTCGGGAAAAAACCCAAGAGAAGGGTTTTTGGACCCAAGATGGGGTTTAAAATCTAAAAGAAAATTAAAAAAATAATAATATTTCCTAAGGTCTAAGTGGATAAAACCTGCAAGTTCTAGAGGGTTCATAAGAGGCATAGCTAGGAAAATCTATTTAAGGAGGCCTTAGTATGAAGGCAAGAAAATCAAGTAAGATGCAACTCATTTAATCAAGGAGGCTAGGAGAGATGTAGTCCTAAAGTAGACTAACTTATATGGATGAGTAAGGGTTGTTAAAGGGAGGCCATGATCATCCACCAACAGAAAGATCAGCATCTAAGGGTTCGCAATAATTGTCAATACCTTAATGTATTCGAGCTACAAAGTAGGATGGCATATTGTTGGTTCTCTTCTAGAAGATCAAGATCAAGATAGGCAGCTCATTAGAATTTGGGAATGTGATTTTAGTTGTGTTTCTGTGTGAAGCCCACATCAAATTCTAAAATAGTAGAGAGGGTTGAGACACTTTCTTTTGGTGGTTAGATGGTTGAAAAGTTTGTGATAAACACAAAAATAAATGGAGCAGGGAATGCACTAGAATTTAGGGCCATAATATAAGTTGCTGTAGGTGTAATATTGACTGAGGTAACCATAGTTTGAGGGTCACAAAGATCTTAAGTTCAGGTCAAGGTTCAGTCAAGTAAATTCCCATAATCTATTTATCCATATGAGCTAGGCTGAGTCTCTTATGGAGCCCGTATCTTTGAACCCTATACACAAATTACTTGCATACAAATTCTAAAAACAAAAAAAAAAATGGTGAGAGCATAAAACATAAAACATATATACATAAAGATTTTCCCCTGGATCCAAAAATTGGGACTACTAGATTGATTGTTCATTATATTCCTTTCAATGTTACAATACATATATATACATGCCAAAGCATCCATGAACCATGGATTAAAACATAACCATAGTTCCCATTATTGGATCTACAAAATACCATGGGTAGAAAACCATCATGACCAAAACCATGTACGAAAACCACACACAAAAGCATAGGTAGGTCTGCCCACCTAATATAGGGTCCAAAAAAAATTTCCTCAGGGCTTTACCCCAGACCTCGTAGAAGGGGGCTACCACCCCCCTCAAACCCCTTGACAGGGGGAGCTGCACTCGGCACAATGAACATGTGGGGATATTACCCCCCCACATATGGGGATAGTCGTGGAAAGAATATAGCTCACACCCAACATTCTCCCACTTGTTGTTTTCTTTCCACATGGGGGGCATAGGAGAGCTTAGTCATTAGTCTAGCCCTGCAACTCACATTGTTTCTCTACACCAGGAGAACTTCTCAACACTCACATACTTTGTCAATGAATCTACAGTATTCTTCAATGTGTCCACCTTTACCAGCAATGCCTTTTTGTCCTCAGCCATATCCTTTACAAAGTGATATTGAACATCAATGTGCTTTGTATTTGAAAGATAAGCAATGTTTTTTTCCAAGAAAATTGAACTTGGATATCAAATTCTATCCTTATAGCTCGATGTACTAACCCCATACTTGAACACAATCTCTACAACCAAACTTATTCCTTTCTTGCATTTGTGGCTTCCATGTATTCTGCATCTGTAGTTGAAAGTGCCACTATAGACTCTCTCTTACTCATCCAACGGAATACACCTCTAAATAGGTTAAACACATACCCACTTGTAGATCTTGTCTGATCCGGATCTCTGGCGCAGGTTGCATCAACAAAGCCATGAATGTTCAAAACTCTGTCCAATCCTGGTCTTCCTTGGTATTACAAACCATAATCACTAGTTCCATGCAAATACTTGAAAACGCGCTTCATTGTTGTCCAATGCTCCTTCCTTTGTTTTGACATAAACCTGCTCAATACTCCCACTACATGTGCAATGTCTGGTCTAGTACAGACCATTGCATACATCAGACTACCAAATTCACTTGCATATGGAACATGGGACATGTCCTCTTCCTCTTCTTGTGTCATGGGACACTGTTCAACAGATAACTTTACACATACAGGAATAGGAACCTTCATAGGTTTACTATATTTCATATTAAACCTCTTCAATATTATCTCGACATACTTCCTCTGGTTTAACCAGAGATTCCTTTTTTCCTAATCTCATTTAATTTCTATTCACAACATATAGTTTGCAGCACCAAGATCTTTCATGTCGAATTTGGAGGACAATTGGGTCTTCAATTCCTCGATAATTTCTTTGTTATTTCTAATCAGCAACATATCATGCACATATAAGAACAAATAAATAACATAGTCACCAATTAATTTAAAATACACACAGTTATCTACTTTACTTATGGTGAAGCCAATTCCACCTATATATATATCAAATTTCTGATACCACATCATTGGTGACTATTTTAACCCATACAAAGACGTTTTTAACATGTGTACTAGTTATTTCTTACCCTTCACCGCAAATCCTTCAGGTTGCTTCATGTAGATCTCTTCTTCCAGATCCCCATGAAAAAATGTTGTCTTCACATCCATCTATTCTACCTCAAAATAAAAAGAAGCAACAACATATAAAAGTAATCTAATAGAAGCCACCTTCGCAATAAGAGAAAAAATATCACCAAAATCAATTCCCGACACCTGAGAATAACCTTTTCTACCAGTTGAACTTTGTATTTCTCAACCTTGCCTTCTCCATTCATCTTCTTCTTAGACACCCATTTTCTTCCAATAGGTTGCCTTGTAGCTGGAAACTCCACCAGATCCCAAGCCTCCTTTTTGTGCAAGATTCCATTTCATTAACCATGGCCTCTTTCCAGAGTTTTCCATCCTCTGAATCTACTGCTTTCCTTAAGGTTCTAGGATTATCATTAGTAATAGTTAAAGAAAAATCTGAATAGCAAGTAGCTGGACTATACCTTTCTAGCTTCCTTCTTTCTCGAAGTGATCTTCTCACAATTAGATTTTATGGCTCTTCATTTTCTGATTCCTCTTCTACTGTAGAGTTTGATTCCTCCTCCTTTAGCTCAAACACTATCTTCTCACGTTCCTTTGGTAGCAATTCATGTTTAATAATATCTTTCACCTCTTTAAACACCACATCGGGGCTATACACAACCTTCCTTGTTTCTAGGTTCCAAAGTTTATAACCTTTTAAACCATCCTTATACACAATAAAGTTGCACCTTTCAGATTTACTAACCAACTTAGTTCTTTTCTGCTTTGGAACATGTACATATGCATCACATTTCAATACCCTTAGATGTGAAAGAGAGAGTTTGTTATGAGTCCATACCTCTTGTGGATTGTTATCCTCCAATGCGGATGAAGGTGATCTAATGACCAAGTAACATGCAGTCTGCACCACCTCTGCCTAGAACTATTGTCCTAACCTCACACCACTGAGAATGCTTCTTTCCTTTTCTATCAACTTCCTATTCATTCTTTCTGCAACTCCATTTTGATAAGCTATGTATGGAGTAGTCTTATGTCGTAATATACCACACTTTTACAAAAATATTCAAATTCCTCCTTGCAAAACTCTCCACTGTTATCTATCCTCAGCACCTTTATCTTCTTCTCTCTCTGGTTTTCCACCAGAGCCTTAAATTCTTCAAACCTGTCAAAGACTTTAGATTTATTCTTAAGGAAATATATCAATGAATTCTCTGAGAAGTCATCTATAAATACTAAATAGTACACATACTTACCCAGTGATGGAACTGACACAGGTCCAAGCATGCCACTATACACAAGCTCTAATGTCTGTTTTTCCCTCTTAGCACGAGAGGGGAAACTCACCCAATTTTTCTTCCCATATACCCAATTTTCACAGAAATAAAAATCCAGAGAGAAATTAGACATACCTTCTATGATACCATTGCCATGAAGTATTTGAAGGCCTTTCTCTCCAATATGTCCAAGCCTTTGATGCCATAGCATGGCCTTTTCTCTAGAGACCACTAGATTTTATGCTCCACTTTCAAGAACCACAGAACTATTGCATCCATCAATAATAGTGCTACCCTTAGGCTTGTACAGACTTCCAATTTTAACTCCCCACATCAATACTAGTGCTCCTTGAAGCATCTTGTAGGTATCTTTCTCGAACACTATTTTTACACCTGCATCATCCAACATGCTTACATAAATTAGATTTCTGGCTCATGCATGAATATGAAGAACACCCAAAAGTTTTCTAATCCTTCTACCTTGTAACTTTAACTTGAATATTTTGCGATCGACGATTCTAGCCTTCATGTCATCCCCTAAGAATACATCACCGACATCATATTTATCATGCTCGCAGAACCACTTCTTGTGGGGAGTGAAGTGAAAGGATGCACCTAAGTCAATCAACCATGCCTCATGATCTAAATGTGTACTTGAAGAAGAAGCCATGTAAAAATCCCCACCTTTATCTCAGGTGGTTTTCACCTATGTAGAAGGAGCATTATCAGATCCCTTTCCTTTCTCAGGAGCTTTATATGTATAGTCCATTTTGAAGTGCCCTTCCTTTAGACATTTCTAGCACACCTTTATAGGATTTCCTAGAGACTTAGATCTCCCACTCAAAGGTTTATTTATTTATTTATTTTCTTGGACCATCCTCGTACAGACAAGTCATCACCATTCTATCCCTCCATATTTTTTTGTCTCATATCCTCTAATAATAAGGATGAGACTATTTCATCAAACTGAAAGGCAGTCGCATTGCTACCTATTGCAACTACCAGACTATCCCACAAATCTGGTAGAGAACAAAACAAACTGACGCACTTATATTCATATGAAATATTTATATCCACATATAACAACTGGCTTACCACAGTATTAAAGGCATTCACATTCTCTATCACCCAGTCTTCATCCTTCATCCTCAGGTTATACAGTTTTTTCCTTAGGAACACCTTATTCACCAGAGACTTAGATTGGTACAAACTCCCTAACTTGTCCCACAAATAATTTGTTGAAGCTTCACCTGATACATTCAACAATTCTGAATCTAAGACACACAACTGTATTGTGCTCTTTTCCTTCTGATCTAACTTCACCCACTCTCCAACTAACATTGTCGTTGGTTTAGTACCTGAATCTACGTGATCCAATGATCTTTATCCACCAGCAGATCCTCCATCTTGATTTTCCACAACTCAAAACTATGACCATTAAATTTCTCAATCTCTATCTTTCCACTACTTGTCATCTTCTTTCACCACAAGAGTTGATCTCGCAGGTCTCCCACTGAACAAGGTCTACCAGAGGCCCGAGAAAACCCCTTAGTAGTAAATGAGTCTCGTTGAAGCCAAAACAACTCCAATACCAAATGTAGGTTTTAACCCCATACAAAAATTACTTACATACAACTTCTAAAAATATAAAATAAATAATGGCAAGAGAATAAAACATAAAAAAAATATACACATATATTTTTCCCTTGATCCCAAAACCGAGACTACTAGATTGATTGTTCATTATATTCCTTTCAATGTTACAATAGATATATATACATGCCAAAGCATCCATAAACCCCAATCCATTAACCCTAGATTAGAACATAATCGTAGTTCTCTTTACCAGATCTACAAGATACCGTGGGCAGAAAAACTAGCATGGCCAAAGACATGTGTGAAAACCACACACAAAACCATAGTTAGGTCCGCCCACCTAATATAGAGTCCAAAAATATTTTCATCGGGATGCTGCCCTAGACCCCATATAGGGGGGATACATCCCCCCTGTGAACCCCCTGCTGTGCTCGGCACAACGAACAGGGGGAGCTGCCACCCCCCCTGTGACCCCCTTGCCAATGGGGATTGTTATAGAAAGAATATAACACACACCCAATAGAGGCAAGAGTTGTTTTTGTTATATGGTTGGATAGGGTTTGTTCTAAAGCAATTAGAATAGAAGTATAATGCATAGTTAAGGAGTTTTTCTAGCATGTTCATTCCATAAGCTATGCCCTTAATACTATGATAAATATGCGTAGAATAAGAGGGGTCATGACCCTTAGAGCGAGGTTTATCTCTGCAATATAGACCATAGATCTGGAAGATGGTTTGAAAAAGTATGTGTGGAGATAACAAATCCAAAGGAGGGTAGAATTTGAGTAGAATATGGATCAGAAGGAATGTGCCATATGAGGAGTGGATTGACATGAAGAGGAGGTAATTTTGGTGAAATGTCCATATATTTTTGGACAGATATATAAAGCAACCTATACACAGTTAGTCAATGGACTATTAGTGGATGATTTGTGACCCTAGTTCAATCATCTACAAATTTTTAGAAGGGTGATAAGATGAGTAGGTCAAATTTGTTAATAGATTGGATAACAAATAAATTGGTACACAAGAATAGTGATTTTTAGAGGACACAAATGACTATTACATGGAAGATTTGAAGAGACTTAGGTGACGACAACGTTATAGGCCCTAGATTAGTAAAATAATTGACTGTGGTTGGGCAAATTGATGGTATTCCAAGTATGGCTCAAGGGTTATTAGGTGAATTTCAAAGAAGATCCCTAAGTCCCATACTTATGAAGGAAAACATGACTAGTAGAAGGGTAGGTGTATTAGGCCTAAGGACGTGAAAAAATTGAAGGACTAAAGTATCCATCAAGTGGGCTAGCTGACTAGCCCTTGTTCATAGTATTGTAGAGGATTGAGTTAGTGAGAAGAAGTGAAGCCACCATAGCCCTAGACTTGCAATATTGGAGCAGTAGCATGGAAAAAGTGTGTTGACCAATGAGATTTTTAGAAATGGAGTTGTGAGCAGTTGATCAAAGACCCTAACTGGTACAAACCTTGAAGGAAAAAGGAGGTAGCTAGGGGGAAAAGTTTCTTGAGCCGAGTTCAGTAACCTAAAGGAGTTGAGTTCATTGATGGAGGTAGATTGAGGAGTTGTATAGTGAGAGGCAAGATGACCTGTTAGATGTGTTCATAACACATAGAATAAAAGGGTTGTGTGTGGCCGCCATCAACAAGTAGGTAAAGTTTTGTCTTGTTCAAGGTAGATTTGTTGGTGAAGTAATAACACCAAGCCCTAGTTGTATTCCTTATATCAGTGTGATTGTAAAGGGACATGATCCCTGGTACGATAGATCTAGGCTCTTTTATTAAAGTTTGTAATATAAAAAGGAAGGGTTTGAAAACATTAAAAAATTTCATGTGCACTAATTGATTCCTTGATGCGAGTATATTTCATTGTGAAAAGTAGATGTGTTGTGGCACTTTAGTGTGTTTTCATCGAAGATTCTAAGACCAAACCGATATTCTCATGTTTCATGGAAATTTAGCATATGACTTGTTCACCTAAGAACTAGTTGTAACTCATCTTAGACTATTCAGGTCCAATCTCAACTCATCCCACTTAACAAGTTACCAAGTCAATGTTTATCACATCCAATTGTGGTCATAAAAAAACTAAGAAATACAGTTTAAATCTTGACATGCCATAACAAGTGGCATGTCTTAGACTTCCTTGGCACTATGTGGATTTTTCTAACATCCCCTACATTGCTTGGCATGCTTTGACACTCCCTAACACACCCTATCATTTCCCAACATGCCTTGGTAGTTTATCATACCTTGAAACTTCCTAGCATATAAACTTGTCACTCCCTCCTTAACGCACCTAGAACTCATTAACACTCCCTAGAACGCACTCTTATTCATTCATTTCCATGCATTTTGACCTAGTTCTTTCTTGTGTTTCCCTAACACTCCCTAACACTCCCTAGAATGCATTGGCACACCCTAGCACCTGACACATCTTGGCATGTCACCCTAGCACTCTAACATTCCTTGGCACTACCCAACATACCTTGTCACTCTCTCCTTAGCACACCTACAACACACTGACACTCCCGGCCAAAAACTCTTATTCATTCATTTCCATGAATGTTGACCTAGTACTTCCTTGTGTTTCCCTAGCACTTCTTCGAATGTGTTGGTACACCTTAGCACCTAGGACATCTTGGCACATCACCTTGGCCTATAGCATGCATTAACACTACCTAGCATACCTTTTCACTCCCTCCTTAGCACACCTAGAACTAATTAACAATTATAGTCACAAACTCTTATTTTTTCATTTCCATCTGTTTTGATATAGTTCTCCCTTATGTTTACTTGGCACTCCCAGCTAACACATCCTTGCACACATTGGTACATCTTAGCCGCATGTCACCTTAGCACTCTATAATTCCTTAGCACTTTCAAGCATTCCTTTTCACTCCTCCTTAGCACACTTGGAACTTGATGACACTCCATGTCACACACTCTTATTCATTCATTTGCATGCATTATTATGACCTAGTGCTCCCTTGTGTTCCCCTATCACTCCCTAAGACTCATTGGCACACATTGGCACACCCTGGCATTTGTGACATCTTGGCATGATTTCTTATCACTCTATCATGCCTTGGCACTACCTAGCATACCTTGAAATTCCCTCCTTATCACACCTATAACTTATTAACACACCCTATCACACACTCTTACTCATTCATTTCCATGCAATTGAAGCTAGTCCTCCCTTATGTTTCCCTAGCACTCCCTAACATGCGTTGGTGCCACACCCTAACACTTAGCACATCTTGGAATTCCTTATCACTTGGCATGTCTTGGCATGCCAAACATGCCTTGGAACTATCTAGCATGTGTTAGCACTTCCTGGAATTCCCTACACACCTTAGCACTACCTAGTTGCCATGCCCTCGTAGATAGCCTTACTTCTTTTGTGACTTGGGAACCCAACCAAGTCATTGAAAAAATAGTTTTGTGCCAAGCCCAAAGTCGCGCTTTGTCTGAAACTAATTTTTCCATTCCCTTATTGCTATCATAGGCTTACATCCTACAAGTCATATTCTGAAATTCTCCTAACACATTTCATCCTTGGGACACTTGGAATTCATTGACACTCACTAGCAGACACTCTTATTAGTTCGTTTCCATGCACTGTGACCTAGTTTTCCCTTGTGATTCTGTGATGCTACCCAACACTCCTTGGAATGAATTGACACTATATGGCATGTGTTAGCATTCCTTTTCATTCCTTGGCACACCCTATCACTCCTTAAGTAGAATGCCCTCTTAACTACCCTTATTTTTTTTAGACATGGGAACCCATCCAAGTCCTGCCTCGACAACAATAACATGACCAAGTTATATTTACTACAATGCTATGCCTTACCTCATCTTAGGCTACTCATTTCCAATAGTAACTCTTATAGCTTAACAAATCTAAAAGTCAAGGCTCACGTCTAACTATGGCCATACAACAACTAAGCAACATAGATTAGACCTTGATATGCCATAACATTTGGAACATCTAATAGTCCAATGACACTATGTGGCATGTGTTAGCACTCCCTGCATTCCTTGAAATTATTTTACACTCCCTAACACTCCCTACCACTCCTTGACATACCCTAGCATTCTACCACGCCTTGGCATTACCTAGCATGTAACTTTGTCACTCCCTCCTTAACACACTTGCAACTTGCCGACACTCCCTATCACGCACTATTATCCTTCCATTTCCATTCATTTTGAACTATTTTTCCCTTGTGTTTCCATGGCACTCCCTAACACTCCATGGTACACATTGACACACCCTGGCACTTGACACATCTTGGCATGTCACCCTGGCACTATAGCATTCCTTGGCACTATCTAGCATACCTTGTCACTCCCTCCTTAGCATACCTAAACTCACTGACACTACTTGTCAGACACTCTTATTCATTCATTTCCATGCATTTGAAAGTAGTGCTCCCTTATGTTTTCCTAGCACTCCATAAGACTCCCTAGCATGCATTGGCACTCCATAGCACCTGGAACATCTTGGCATGTTCCCTTGGTCTATAGCATGCCTTAGCACTGCCTAGTATACATTGTCACTCCCTCATTAGCACACCTAGAACTCATTGAGTCTTCCTACCAAAATCTCTTAATCATTCATTTTCATGTATTATTTTCACCTCGTGTTCCCTTCTATTTCCCTAGCACTCCCTAACACTTACTAGCATGTATTGGCACACCTTGGCACCTCACACATCTTGGTTGAGTGCCACTCTGGCACACTAGCATGACTTAGCATTGCCTAGCATATCATTTCACTCCCTCCTTAGCACACATGGAGCTTGCTGACACTCCCTATCACACACTCTTATTCATTCATTTCCATGCATTGTAACCTAGTGCTCCCTTTTGTTTCCCTAGCACTCCTTAACACTCAAAAGACATTGGCACACCTTAGCACTTGGCACATCTTGGTATCCTTCCTTAGCACTATAGCATGCCATGAAATTTTCTAACATATATTTTCACTCCCTCCTTAGCACATCTAGAACTCATTGATACTTCATTTCCATCAATTTTAAACTAGTGCTCACTTGTGTTTCCCTCATACCTAGCCCTAACACTCCCTAACATGTGTTCATGCCACACCCTGACACTTGGCATATCTTGGCAAGCCTTAGCACTTGGCATGTCTTGGCATGCCTACCATTCCTTGGAACTGTTTAGCATGTGTTAGTACTTCTTCGCATTACCTAGCACACTGTAGCACTCTATAGTTGTGTTATGCTATTCAACAACCCCCCTGCCTTTTGTTAACATAATAGCTAATATTCTATTAATAAATGGAGACCCTTAAAAAATCCTTCCAAAAAATAAATTTAGCATTTAGGCATTTTCCTATTAATTTTTGGAATAAAGCAACATATCAACATGAAACCCTTTGAAAAGCTAGCAAATGCTCACCTTTTTGCATATCGCATGATCAAGCATGTGAAAAGCCTTGTTAACAACCAAAAATTGCAAAAAGCAATCAAAAGGGATTACCACGCTTAACCTCAAAACTATTAGGCTTTTTCATTTGAACTAAGTCCTAAGGCATTTCTTATTAAAATAAGGCTTGCATTGCATATCGCCACTTATAAAGGGCACACCCTCACAAAGTGTCTTTAACCATGCGATATGCAATATTGTGATGACACGGCCACCCTTATCGCATCACATTGGAAACCGTTAGGAAAGGTCTGAAACCTTATCAACCATGCAGTATTGTGAAATGCGATAGAAGCCCAGACTCGATTGCCAACTATGTTATAAAAAACACTCAAGTCCTCCATGTAATTAAAAAAGGATTTATAAAGGAAATGCTATCAAACAAGTTGTTCTTTGAAAACAATAAAGATCATCTTGCACTTCACATCCCACAGAAACCAAATGAATGTTAAAGAAAGCGCTCACACAAAATGTGATTTTTGATATTGCATCGCATTCACAAAATCAACATTTTTGCAGTTAAAAAGCTCACGACCCTAATAAGTTTCTTTCCCAACTTACGATGCAAAACATTAATGAGCAACAAAGCTAGGGATAAGGAACCATTAGTGGGCATTTAGTACGGGTTAATGCCATTTAAGTTTGAAAATTTCTCAATGTGATACGATATCTTCTCACTTGCGTTTACTAAAAAATCCTTTTTTGTCAACTTTTTAAAGTTATATGTATCATTCATTCTTACTTATGTCTATCTGATAGCTTCTTCTTTGTTCCATTTTCAGGAACAAACCACATCAAGAGTCGTTGGGAGAAATGGAAAATAGGGGAAAGGTAGACACATATGAAAAATAAAAAATGATCCCTCCATTCTCTAATACAACATACAACAGAGACGGGATAACCTCAACATGGGAGGCCATGTATGGTTTATTAGAAGAGGAGAAACCAAGACCTCTGGTAACAAAGGCCACAACCAATGGTCATGTTTCCTCCAACGCCTCCTTCGAGACAGCATGCTCATTTCGGGACTGCATAGTCGTAAGACTAAAGATAATTCCATTTACATATATGGTTAAATGGATAATTAATCAGCTGGACATCTCAAACAGAGAATTCAAGAATAATAGGAAGGAGGTTATGGGATATTTTTCACCAGACAGCCTGCGGCTTATGTACAAACTACCAAAGCCACAAAATCTATACAATAAACAATTCCTCGAGAAATTTTCTAAGGAGAATGAAGATCCAGCAGATGTCACCTAGACCTGGACAAAAAATGAAGGCAAGATCAGAAAGGATAAGACAGGTATGTATTCTACAACATCTATCTCTCCCCCTCATAGTTTTCTAGCATCCATGCTATGTAGAATTTTCGGAAAGCCTGATAGTACCAAATTTTCCCTAGAATGGCTGCCATTAATAGATGCAACCGTAAACACAACAATAATGAATTGGGCACAGATTTTGTCAGATAATTTGGCGAAATCTATTATGGATTATAGGAGAAAGAGGAGTATCTCTTTAAGGTTTTATCCTCCATCTTTCATGAGTGCCTATATAATGGATGCAATCTGTTTTGGCTACAAATTTCCTATCATGGGATGGAAGTGGACTATGCAAGACCCACTTCCTATCGATATATATCATAAGAGTATGTCGGAGTCTCAGTTTCACCCCTAGTTTTACAAAAAATTTCAAGGAGTTATGCTACCTATCCATAAACAAGTGTACAACAAAAATTCCCCTAGGTTTTCTACAGAAGCTGAAGTAGATATCCTACATGTAGCCAAATGGTTTGGGGAGGCGAAATTTATATATATTAGAGTATTTAGGATCATTTCTTCACCACATGTCATCTCATACTATGTCCTCAACGAGTTAATGGCTAGGGAGATAGCCTACCAAACAATAGGGGAAGGTGGGTTGAGCAAAGGATTGAAGGAACAGAAAAAATCCATTTGGCCTACATTTCTGTTGCAATGTGGTGTGTTTGCACTACATGATTTTGGACATGCATGCAAAGAAGTAGAGATTCTAAAATCTCTGGAATTGACTACATTCCTAGGAAGACAATATGACCCAAATGGCACTGCAAAAGACTTCAATACTATGGTGAAAGTGAAACCATTCACCCATGAGGAAGATTCCTTCGATGACCTCTTCCTACAAAAGGAGACATTTTTAGAAGTGACACGTATTGCATCACTACTTTTTGCCCTAGATGACCTTGAAGCCTTTCATGAATATAGGGAGAGGAGATAATTAAAGGTCCCATTAGACATGCTACAAATTGAACCAATAAGGGAGCAAAATCCCCGTGTAAGCTTAGAGGAAAGCTCCAGAGAAAATTCCAAAGAAGATTCCAAAGCAGAGTCCAAGGAGAAGTCTACTCGTGAGTCATAGCACTCAGAGCAAAAATCTCAAAATGGAGGCAATAAAAACAAATATTCCTAAAGGGACACAACCGAGACTATAGAGAAAACACCCGATCAAACCTCGACAAAGAAGCAAGCTGAAATTCAGTCTACTTCCACTCAATCGGCAAAACCCCCAGTTATTGATTTAGAAAAAGAATGGGACCATTTTAATAAGAAGCTCCATACAAAGGAACAAACATCTCAGATAGAAACTCCACAACACAAATCAACTCAAGGAATTACAATGGAGAAAACTGTAAGCACTTAGGATGTGGAGCTCATTCCTACCACTCCCACTTCAGAAATTATTTTGAGAATTGAGGAAATTCCTCCATTAGATGTGTTTTATAGACCTGCCCAAAAATATTTCGTAAAAAGACAGAGAAAGAAGAGAAAGTTAGATGCTACATCTATTACCACTCCTGACAATGAACTAATGGACATTGTCTGGAAAGATTTTCCCATGGACCCATTTCAGAACCTTATGAGACTGTCGCAATTTATAGGAGCCTATTCCATGACAACTATTGATAAAGCAACAAAATTCCAAATGTTGCTGAGATAAAAGGAACAAAATATTATGATGTTGGAACAACAATTAGAGTAGGAAAAGTCTAACCAACAAGTAGAGTTACAAGTAGCCAAGCTTCAACAGGAGTTTGAACAGACGCAAATACAACATCAAGCTAGCCTAGGAGAAAGATATGTGTAGATACAAGCTATGACTAATAAGTATAAAGATAGTTCGCAAATCGATTAGTTCGTAAAAGAGGAACTTAGCCTTAACTCCCAAGTAATGCAATAAAAGGAAGTTCTATGCCAGAAAATCTCGCAAATAAGTCCTTATTGTGAGATCAGTGATAACCTAACAAGTCAAGTCATCGACATGAGGCTTGAGTATGAGGAAATCCATAAAATGATTTCCGACTTTATCACCTAGCAAGAATTAGAAGATGGGAGGAAGGCAAATTTGCCAAAATTGGAGGAATCACATAAATAAATTATATTTGCAAATTGGGATTCTCGACTCAAGCAAGTAGAAAGGACAACAATGGTGATAGTAGCAGCATCAAACAACATCATTGAATCCATCAACAAAAATCTGCATGGCGCCAACCTGATTGGATAATCTATACTAGGATTTCTTCCAAATGCCAAACAACTAGAGAAACAATGGAGACAAGCGACAAAGGAAAGGGAGGAGGTGATTAGACAAATGAGCAAGCTGAACTGGGAAGCATACTGGAAATTCTTAGTCAAACCATATAGCCATTGGATGACCTTGTGATGCTTAACTACCTCCACACAAAACATGGTGCCAGCACTGACGGACACTATGTTTACTAGGTTTTTGAAATCTGTGATCGACCAACCGACGAAGCTCAGGCCAATGACATATATCTGCGATCTTAAGGATCGAATGCAAAGGAGTTAGTCACTTTGTTTTATTTATATCTTAGTTTTATTTAGCATAATCTGAGGAAGGTATTTTAAACCTCCTCATCTATTTTTTGTAATAATCTATTTTAGGACCTACAGTTTAGTATTTAAACCCCTCTCATGCATTTAGAGAGGGGTCCAGAAATTTTATCAGAAGAATTCTTCAAAACATGCACTTTTGTACCTTTGAGGAGGTTATGATGGAATGAATGGAATAACATCTATTTTCTTTCGAATATCTGGCATGCTCTACTGAAATTGCACTTTTTCACTCTTAGATGATGTTGGATTGATTGGAATTAGGTCGATATTGTTGAAACACATGAGTAGAACTTATCATATATGGTAATTTTATCTTATGATTCTGTTTTATTTATGTATTAGGTAATAACTTTTCTTCAATTGTCTTATGTATGAAGGTTTGAATTATGGTTAAAATTATTGCACTTTTGTATGGTGTTGGCTTAACCTTTACGCTGAATATATGAATGATTCCATATGCGACATATTTTTCACAATCATTTTGGCTAATTATTTATCCAAAACTATTATTGTTAAATGATTTTAGTTCGTATTGCAGTTGAATGATCTTTATTACCAATTGCTATAGGACATTATTGTAGATCGCATACTTTACTTTATTCTAGGCCATAGTTATAGTTTAATAGTGTTCAAACTAGGATATATGCATGTGTTTAATAGTTTATATTAGATTACACTTAGCTTAATCATTCCCCCGTTACATCATATATCACCCCATCAACACTATCAAATCTCTTTTGGGAAACTAGTCCCATTATCCCTAGTTGGAGCCACTACACCAAACGAAAAA
The DNA here is from genome assembly GCA_000404065.3 of Pinus taeda. Lineage (NCBI taxonomy): Eukaryota > Viridiplantae > Streptophyta > Pinopsida > Pinales > Pinaceae > Pinus > Pinus taeda. The sequence goes on along the minus strand of APFE031194783.1, from coordinate 170,202 downwards.
GGAGCTGCTAACCAAGGTCCGGACCAGGTGGTTTTTCCCCATGTTGTAGCAACGATTTTCGAGGCTTCAACAAGTTGTCATGCCCTCATATATAGAATTAATTTTTTTTTGTAGCTTTGGAACTCAACTAAAGCATCCAAAAAACATTTTTGTGCCCAACCCAGCATCCTCCTTTGTTTGAAACTTCTTTGTATAGCCCCTTATCATAACCATAGGGTTGCCTCCTACATGTCCTATTATGAACATCTCCTTTCAAACTTCATCCCTGGGACACCTAGAATTCGTTTACACTCATTATCACACACTCTTATTCATTCATTTCCATGCATTTTGACCTATTTCTCTCTTGTGATGCCTTGACATTACTAACAATCCTTAGTATGCATTGACATTGTATAACATGTGTTAGCATGCATTTTCATTCCTTGGCATGCCCTAACAACTACACTTACGTTTTTATGGACTTGGGAACCCAACCAAGTCCTTCCTCAACTACAACAACTTGAACAAGTTAAAGTTACTACAACTATACCATGCCTTGCTCACCTAATAACTGACTATAACTCATCTTCAGATACTCATGCCCAATTTCAACTTATTACGCTTAACAAGTTACAATTTACCAAGTTAAGTCTCACATCCAACCGTAGCCATAAAAAAACTAAGAAACACAGTTTACATCTTGACATTCCATAAAACCTTGCACATCTAACAATCCACCCAAACTATGTGGCACATTTTAACACCCCCTGCATTCCTTCACATGCTTTAACACTCCTTATCACACCCTAGCACACCATGACATGCCTTGACACTCTAGAATGCCTTGGCACTCCCTAGCATATAAACTTGTCAGTCCCTCCTTAGCACACATGAAACTCACTCAGACTCTCTATCGCACATTATTATCTATTCATTTCCATGCATTTTTAACTTGTTCTCCCTTGTGTTTCCATGGCACTCCCTACCACTCCCTACCACACATTGACACACCTTGACACCTAACACATCTTGGCATGCTTCGCTAACACTCTAGCATTCCTTGGAACTACCTAGCATACCTTGTCACTCCCTCCTTAACACACCTAGAAGTCACTGAGACACCTTGTCACACACTCTTATAATTCATTTCCATGCATTTGAAACTAGTTCTCCCTTATGTTTCCTTGGCACTCCCTAACACTGCCTAGCATACATTAGCACTTGACACATATTGGCTTTTTTCACTAGCATCTAACATGCCTTACCATTTCCTAACATACCTTCTCACTCGCTCCTTAGTACACCTATAATTCACTGACACTTTCTATCACAAAATATCAGCGTTCATTTTCATTCATTAATTTGACCTAGTGCTCCCTTGTGTTTCCCTGACACTCCCTAACACTTCCTAGCACACATTGGTACACCCTGGCACCTAGAAAATCTCAAGAACACGTTTCCCTGGAACTCTAGCATGATTAGAACTTCTTAGCATACCATGTCACTCCTTGCATAGCACACCTGGAACTCGCTAACACTCCCTCATACACAATCTTATTCATTAATTTCCCATGCATTTTGAACTAGTCCTCTCTTTTGTTTCCCTAGCACTCACTAACACTCCTTAGCACACATTGGCACACCTTTGCACTTGGCACATCTGGCCATGCTTCCCTAGCACTCTAGCATGCCTTAGCACTACCAAGCATACCTTTCCACTTCTGATCATAACTTGTCACTCCCTCTTTAGCACACTTGGAACTTGTTGACACTCCCTATCACACACTCATACTCATTCAATTCCATGCATTTGAAACTAGTGGTCCATTGTGCTTCCCTAACACTTAGCCCTAACACTCCCTAGCACGTGTTGTCACCACACCCTCGAACCTAGCACATCTTGGAATTCCTAACATTCATTGGAACTTCGTATAATTATTTCGTACTTCCTAGCATTGTCTGGAATACATTGTCACTCCGTTGTTGTCATGCCCTCACAGACAACCTTACTTTTGTTGCGGCTTGGGAACCCAACAAAGTCATTGGACAAACAATGTTGTGCCCAACTCAAAGTTTCCCTTTGTTTGAAATTGATTTTTCCATCCCCTTATCACAACCATGGTCTTTCCTCTTGCAAGTCCTATTCTAACCTCTCCTAACATACTTTGTCATTGGGACACCTAGAATTCCTTGACACTCATTGGCACACACTCTTATTCATTTATTTCCATGCATTTTGACCTAGTTCTCCCTTGTGATGCCCTAATACTCCCTAACACTCCTCAGAGTGCATTGACAATAACTAGCATGTCTAAGCATTTCTTTTCATTCCTTTGCATGCCCTGGTACTAATTATTTATCATGTCCTCAAGGCTACCCTTAATTTTTTTGTGACTTGGGAACCCAACCAAGTCTTGCCTCGACTAGAACAACTTGAAAAAGTTATGCTTACTACAACTAGACTATGACTTGTTCACCTAAGAAATTCCTATAACTCATCTTAGGCTACTCATGTCCAATTTCAACTCATCCCACTTAACAAGTTACCAAGTCAAGGCTCATATCCAATTGTGGCAATAAAACAACTAAGCAACATAGTTTACATCTTGACATACCATAACACCTAGCACATCTAACAATCCCTTGGCACTATGTGGCACATGTTAGAATCTCCTGCATTCCTTGGCATGCTTTAGCACTCCCTAACATACCCTATCACTCCCTGACATGCCTTGACACTCTAGCATGCCTTGAAACTGCCTAGCATATAACCTTGTCACTCCCTCCTTAGCACACTAGGAATTCACTAAAAGTCCCTATCACACACTCTTATTTGTTCATTTCCATGCATTTTTAGCTATATTTCTCCCTTGTGTTTTCGTGGTACTCTCTATCACTCCCTAGGACGCACTGACACACCCTAACACTTGGAACATCTTGGCATGTCGCTTTGGTACTCTAGCATTCCTTGTCACTAACTAGCATACCTTGTCACTCCCTCCTCGGAACACCTAGAACTCACTGACATTCCTTGTCACACACTCTTATCCATTCATTTCCATACATTTGAAACTATTGCTCCCTTTTTTTTCCTTGCAACTCCATAACACTCCCTGGCATGCATTGACACACCCTAGCACCTGAAATATGTTAACATGTTGCCCTGGCCTCTAACATGCCTTCTCACTACCTAGCATACCTTCTCACTCCCTGCTTAGCACACCTAGAACTCACTGAAATTTCATGTCACAAATTCTTAATCATTCATTTCCATCCATTATTTTGAGCTAGTGCTCCCTTGTGTTTCCCTGGCACTCTCTAAATTGATGCTTACAGAGGCAATTTTATTCCTAGGTCGATGCTTTGAATACTTTCTCCTTAGAGAGGTTTGTTATCTCTCCTCTTCGGATGAATTCTTTGTGTTTTTACATTCACACTAGCATTCCAGACTTAATTGTCAATTTCCTTTGTAATTTCTAATTTTCTTAAAAAATATAAAAGCCTGAAATTGCCTTTTCCCTTCGCACAAATCCTAAAACCAAAAGGTAAAATCTAGAATCTACATATCCTGATGTCTACTTCAACAATCTTTAATCTAGAGTCTTAGAGACCCAAATACCTTTTTCTGTCGCGTTAGATCCAGAGGTCTAGATTATTTGATTAGTTACCATATTGTGCACTTTGACAAGGTTCACATATGTTTGAACCCATATTTACTTGTTAACCAAATAAGTCGTTGGGCCCAGATAAATTTTGGGCACGAGTATCAAAATTTGCTCCTTGTTGTAATTTGTAGTTGGTAGAGGATCTACACCGTCATAAATTTTAATTTTTATAATTTAACTATGGTGATTCAATAACACGTTGGAGTAATATGGGAGAGGCCCGAGATCAAATCTTCCGTCTACCACTTTATGACCAAGAGTATATCCAAGAATGTGTAATCCATATATGTCAATAACCTATGACTTAGCAAGAGTCTAGATGCCATGTGGGTGGGGGCACCTAGCATTTGATCATTATCACAATAGACCAAACATGTCCCTTGGAAATGAACCCAGGTAGATGAGAGAATTTTTTTTTGTCAACCACTGTAGCCTCCACCTAGAGACTAGACCCTCATAGATATTATAAATCAAATCACTGTGCGGCGGGGAGTCCCTTGTGCCTTGAATAAGGGGGTCTCATACACTAATTTGGTTTTTGGTTTGGATGTGATCTTAAAGTTAGATTATTATTATTATTATTTAATTTGGGGTGGTTATGGAGTTTGCTATTGGAAGACTTGTGGCACATGAGGAAGGGCACACATGTGACTTAACATGCTCTTGTACTTATTCTTCTCCCTATTTTTTGGAGATTATTGTTCTAGGGTGAACTTGCAAAGGGGGTCTTCTTTCTATTTTTATATATTCGTGGAGGGCACACTCATGGAGACATTTCTTACTATTCTTGGATACACACAAACACACATAATCTCATGGAGTTTTGGAATGGTAAAAAACCTAATTCATCCTCATCTACTTTGCTTTTCTTTGGGGAGATGAACCACTTTCTATTTTAGGATTTTGAGCATCCATATTCTCATGGGGTGCTCTGTTTAATTGGCATCTTGCATATTTATCTATGTAGTTAGCCCATCGAGACAGAGAAAATGGTGGATGTATATCCTGCACTGGAAGGCAATTGCCAACAAATATAGGGGTCTAACCAGGTTCAAAATTTGGTTTACATGTCTAGCGAGGCTTGTGGGAATTTGTACTAGGCTTCAGAGTATAATGGCATTTCCAGTGAGTTGTTTCCATGTCTCCTCAGTAACACGTGAGAAGTTTATCAATTTTCTAGATAAAAAAAAATCTATGGTGTTGATTACCTTTGAATTCACAAATGCAAAGTGGTTGCATGCATGCATAGATTTAGAGGGTGCATTCTTTGTGGGCCCATGTATTTGACTTGGTTTGATGCCTATTTTTGGTGGTGCATCCCCTTAAAGAGCATTATTTTGGGCATATTACTACTATTTTTGGATGTTAGCTAATTGTCAGGAAGGACTAGTTTCCACATGTTGTAACGTGGTCCACCACAAATTTAGGAGGGATCTAATCAATCCATTACTATAATATTTGTTTGACTTGTCATGGAGTCAGTTAAAATATAACATTTTGTTCTATAAGAGAAAATATTCACTTTATAAGGTGATCTCCCTCACCATTATAATGGTGGAGAATTTGTGGATGAAGGAAGTCTCCCCTCGGGCTACATTTTATTTAAAATTTTCAATCTCAACATAATATTAGAGGTATCATTATATCATATGTGAGGCTTAATTTTTGCATGCATTTAATGTTGTTGGATAGTTGTAGGAATCTCTTTCAAATAATATGTTGTGAAGGCTTTATAATGGGGCATTTATCATTTGGATGGGAGTATTTTGTGGGGATTCTCCTTCTCATTTTCTTTTTATTGTTATATATTTGCATATATTAATTCTTTTTTTTGAACCATGGGAATTGTTAACTCATTATACTAACCTAGGCTAGGCTTCAGATTAAACCAGATGGCTACACTACAACCTAAGAGTATATTCAACAACCCACAAGACATGTATGCCAATAACTTGTGAATTAGCAAGGGATGAAGTGTCTCAAGGCCCACTGGAGTGCACCTCTATTTGAGGGGCATCTACCCTTATAGTTTTATCACAATGGCACAAAGTCTCATTGGGGATTTGAAATTGGGTGGGGAGAGTGCAAAACCTACCTTTAAACCTGTTGTAGTGACTACAACCACCCTCCAAAATTCTGGCTCGCATGCAAATTTTAGAGCTTACCTTGGATCCTATGTTCGATCGTTCCTTGATCACTTGTTGTTAAGGTGATGATCTCAAGCCTCCTCCTTGATCTTAAGATTTATTCACGTTCTCATCTTTATGAAGTATGTGTCATGTTTGGGAATATGGATTGTTGTTTGTCACGCAAAGGTAATGTTGTTATGCTTCAAGGGAAATCTTGTGCGTCTGAGATGTTTTCATTACATAGACATGTTTCACACTCACTTCACGCACTCTTTTCATGAAGGTTTCTGCATCAAGGATAATATGTTTTATACATTCTGGATGGTCTATGTTGTATCACTAAGTGTTCGTGTGTGATCATATATGATTCCTATCATTGTTTACAAATGTTTCACTGATGTCACACTTGGCCAATTTCCCAAGAAACCTAGCCTCATCCAGCTTCCTAAAACTTTTCTCTTTGCTTCTACAGCATGTAAGTTTTTTTCCTTTCCTGTTGGAACTGTGCAGTGCGTAGATACCCCGGCCTCTCCTGGCATCCAAAACTGTGCAGTGGTTTCCTCCATTGTCCTTCCCCAAACATAACCCATTGTCTTCATAAAATACGTAGTGTTGTCCCTCAGCTTCCCAGTTAGCACTACTATCCAAAAATGCGCAGAGAAGTTAGGAAGACAACACTGCTCTCCAGAAATGAATAAAGAAGTTAAGTAGCTAACACTACTTTCAAGAAATACGTAGAGTAGTCAGTAAGGGATCACTTCTCTCTAGAAATGCATAGAGAAATCAGGAAGCCTACACTACTCTCCATAAATGCTTAGATATGTTTGGTTTCCCTGCATCTAGAAACTACATAGAGGTGTCCTCCTAGGACCCATCTTGCAGCAGTGTCTTGCATATCAAAACTACAGAGTGTTGTCCTAGCCATTCAACCTACCTTACACTCATAAATTATGCACAACAAGTAGCCAGCCTTTCTCTGGAAAACTGTGCAGAGCAGGCCAGCAACCTTGCTCCTAGAAATTGCGCAGAGCAGGCAGCCCAACCTCGCTCTAGAAAACTACGCAAATCATTCCGACAATAGTCACTGTCAGGTGAAACTGCACATATTAGTCTCTCATTGACCACAAGGAAATATGACATGAAAGATGACTCTCGAGGAGTTTAGTAGAAGGAACAAGAAACCAGGTTATGAGTGGGATCTCATGTAAACTCCATCAAATGCATATCACCTCAAGGGTAAGTATGGTAAGTAAAGAATATATTTTGAGGTACATTTCTTAGTGTAGCATGAAGGACTGATTTTATTGTCATATCATTCTATCTTCAATAACATGCATGTTTTCAAGCACAAAGTCATTTCATGTGTTTCCTCTACGTCTCTTGCTTCCTTTTCTCTTGTTTGACCAACTCTCCTATTTGGTATGTTGATCACTATGTCATTGTTGTGAGTTTGTTTTGGCATTTTTGAAGGTTTGTCTTTGTGTGTATGAGTTGTCTTCGCTCTGTTGACATCAGTCACACTCACACACAAAGTTGTAAACATTGTCGTGCAAGTGTTGCCACGGTCATTCGAAGACATATTTCAACTGTCGCACTTCTTTCTCTTAACCTTTGAGTCAGTCTCACTATGCACATGTTGTCTTGTTGGTTTGAGGTGTCTTGTCATCAAGTCGTGTTAAGTGTGTGTTCACATTGTCATGTATGAACAAGTACACTTGCTTTCACAATTAGTCAATTCTGCTGAAAATATGTCGACTAAACAACCTTCCATTAACTGGACCTGAACTCAGTGACCTTGCACTATTGCCCAAAAATGCACAGAGCTTGAGGTTGTCCTCCAAGCAGCCTTCTCTACGTAATTCTGGAAATGAACCAACTGACTGACTCCTAGAACTACGCATAAGTTGTCCTAGAAATTGATCCAGTCTGCACTTCTCGTAAGACCTCCCAACAAGCCTCCCAGTGGTCAACCAAAAGAAATGACTTGAGTTGTGACCCAGGGCTTCACTGACCTCCAAAATTGTATAGAGCTATCCTACTAGCCTTTCTTGCCTGCTCTGCAACCAACACAGGAATTTCACAGAGCTTTCATGTCCTGCCCTTCCTTCCCACTATGCAACTAGCTTAGGAATTGCGTAGAGATGTCCTTTCCTGCCCTTCCTTCCCATTCTAAAACAAAATTAGAAAATAGGAAAAATTGTTCGGGCCCAGACAATCTCTCAGGACTACGCATGTTTTACCAGCAACTCCCGTAGCATGACCTTGAGCTCCTCTAAAAAATAGTGCAATTTTTTTGCAAGTTCCTCCTACTGCCTGCATCATCTTCCCTGAAGAAATTACATAGATCCAAACTGGATGAACTACCCAGTGCTCCCTTGGAAAATTACACAGATTGGCCTAGTATCTCCTTGGCACCTCGCGTGGAATTCCTCCCAGAAACTGCACAATTTTTCCTCCCAGTTGGATTTTTTCCCCCAACTGTCACTATTGTCTTGGATCACCAAAATATATCTCCTAGTGACATCTGCACATTTTTTACCGATAGTGCTCCAAAGCCTCACATCCCATCCTGTGTTGTGCTCTATGTAGTCTCAGTGCCTTTTGCCTGTCCCGGTCACCTACACAAATAGAAAAGAATGCATCATGATAGACTAGGATATTTTTTTGGATTTGATGTTGTCTTGTCATGAGTGATTGCAGGAACAGGTACATCGATGAAACATGGCACGATGATGAATGGAATGGAAAGGAGGCACATGCTAGAAGACTTGCTCATGGTCAAATGAACACATGAAGCACATCTAGCAAGCAAGCAAAAGGGACACATTCACATGCACCATTAAGCAAAGACCAAGACCATCGAAGACCCCGCACAATTTCCATGCAAAGGTGAAGACATATTACACCAAGAGAATATCACCACTCAACAGCATAAAAACTCAACACAAACAACATAGTAAACTAGTACATGTCAGTAGTGTCATGTTGAGTTGTGTCATGAGTTGTCTCGGCCACATCACTACTATGGTCTATACTTTTTGTAATCAATGTAATGTAAATTGGAAGTCCAAGAGACCCACATATGAAGTTGAAGAGTCATGTAAAGTTGGAAAGTCATAGGAAGTCAAATATTCATGAGCGAAGTCGAAGAGTCACAATGGTCAGTTATACTCCCTTCGCTATATATACCCCCTCATTGTATGAGTAAAGGAATTTTCATCTTGGCTCCACCCGCATAGCCTTGAGAGTCTGTAATATGTTCTTTGAGGAGTGGGGAGTGGCTCCAATGTCCCACTACTAGGACTAGTGATGTATGGTTTACATATGTGTCTTGGATCTTTTGCTTAATTCAGAAGCCTATCTCAGGCCAGCATATTTTCACACATGTTTTTATCCGCTTGTAAGACTATTTGTCAAAAGTTTGTAATGTATGTTTTCTTAACCTATACTAAGATAGTTGAACTACTTTAGTTATTTTATTACTCATATTGTTGAAGATTTGTTATATTGTTTATCATTGTTATCCCATCCATGTGGACTAATCCACTAGACATTAGACAGACCATCATTGTGTTTTCTTGTCTTTAATGACCATCACCCCCGTCTGGTCTATTCCGTTGGATGGTGTACGTGTTTTCCCTTGAAATTTGGTTTTCATGACTACCGCATCCGTTGTGGACTATTCTACTGGATGCTGGACAAACTCCTATTTTTGTTCGCATGTGTTTCTTCCTGGGTTGGGACTATTCCCTCTCATCAAGAGGCTCACTTTACCTCCCCCCTTTGACAGTAAGAGAACTCTGACAAAGATTTACATTAAGCACTCACCATGCATACTCACCTCGCTTTCTTGAAGTTACAATCATAACACTCTCACGTGCTGAACAACAAGAGCTAAGGCAAATCTCTAAGATAATAGAAATCAGGCCATTGTACTAGATGAGACTCCTACACCAAACGGTGTGAGGTCTAGTTGCTACTTCATATAGGGGAGATCCCCTTTGTTAATGGGTCCAAAACCATCAACAAAATGGCACTAGAAGGTGGTTAGATGACAAGCTAATCCTGATGCATCTGGTTTGAATCTCTTATCTAAAATGGCTCATCCATAAATTGTGCTCCCGGGGTGTTTCTCCATTTTTTCCCTTGATCAAATTTCACTCCTCAATGAGCTTCTCATTAACTTTTCCTAGTTAAATTTTGATGGTGAGGATGGAACGTCCATATCCAAGCACATTTTTTATTTTATTCAATTTTTCTAACTTTATGAAATCGATAATGAAGAGTCTTCTTGTGTGCTTTTCTTCCTCACCGTTGAAGGTCATGCTAATTGATGGTGTCATACCTTGCCACCTGCTTCCATCCATTACGTTTTCCCTTTCCTCAAGGATCTCCATCAAGCATTCGGTAAGTATAACTACCAAGATGTTTTTGGAAGAATCAACCTATTAATAATGGAGCCTAATGAAACAATTGAGAAACTTTCTGTTCTTTTCCTTCACCTTTGCTGTGAAATTATGGAAGAATATTTGAATTGGGATTTCTTGACACAAGAGTTTGAGTGCTTGGTTCATGTCTCTTCATACGATGAGCTTGAACCTCACAATTTTTCTACTTCCCCAACTCTTACAGATCATGAGGTACCTCAGATTCTAGAAGAGGAGCCCAACACCCCATTTGTTTCTTGTCCTCCTCCTTTCTCAGTCCCGATGTGGGTGCCCCCTTATGGTGATTGTGAAGCTGAGGAACCTGCATAGCATGTACCTGACCCATCTTCTCATTTGTCTCCTGCTCCCATGGAGGAAGTTCCAGAATGGATTGGAGTGACTATAGCCAAGACTCACTCCTCCATTCAGCAAGAGGACATCACCATTCACACCTAAAGTGTCGAACCTGATCTGCCTCTCTACCATCCCCCATCATTCACAAGCCATGACTCCTAGTACCATGACTCACTTGATCAATTTGTTTCTCCAGCCAACTATGGACATTCTCTCAATTCTCAAGCTGCTAGCTCAAATTGCGATTGGGTGCAATGTAGTCACATTACACTGGCACAGGAGCAGAAAGGTGTGGACACTATCAAGTCCCTTTCTCTGATTCAAAATTGTCCGTGTCAAAACAATGGGCTTCCATTCTCTAAAAATTCTCAATCTGCTAATCTCAGTGAAACATATTGTATAATTAATTCTTTTGATCAACCACCAGCCTTAAGCAATCATCACTGCCATGCCTCCATATGCCATGACGAACGCCCAAGCACATCATGTGATCTTCAGTTTTATCATGAATACTCTAACTCAGATCTAAAATTTCCTCCAGTCAAAGAAGATGTTCATATCAAAGCTTCCTCTTTGACTCACTTACCCTTGTGTCCTACCATTCACAATGAATCCACATGCATCAAATATACTCCATGTTGTCTCACTTCTTCATCCAATGAATTATCTCCTTAATTGACACAAGGAAGTGAGATTGTCCATGACAAAGTTGAATTTCTTTTAATCATAGAGCATAATTCCCACCTGTCATCATATTGTATGTTGCATGAAGAAAACTCATCAACTCAACTTGTTGAAGCTGGAAATTTTGATGAAGCTTGTGACAGAGATGGCTTCCATCCTAAGAGCAGTTTTGAAATCAGCAACAAGAACCATCCTTAAGCCATGCATGACCTGATTCACTTCTCAAAATGCAAATTTTCAATTTTGGAAGGATCTGGGACGTGCAAGGGAGTCGAGGCACTTCAACGTCCGTTGATGGTTATGCCGGGACCTCGTGAATTTGTGATGCCCCTTGAACCAAATTAGATATGGTTTCTCATGCGCAATCTATCTATCTGCATGGTTGCACTCAATGTGGATTGCCATGTAAAAAATGTTTACTACTCCGTGTGTGATATTTAAATATTTCAAAATTTCACTCATGACTGAATGCACGAGTCTCTTGCAACATGTCCATATTCATGCACGTCTCTTACATCGAACTTGGGTTGGGAGTTTCCGTCTCTCATGAAATCATGGAATTGTCAAGTTGATTATCTCAAAGACTGTCTTTATTGGGAATCATACTTATCGGATGTTCTGTCTCATGATTAGCTACTTAGACTTCTTTCGAATCTTGCACTTCAAATCTGCCCGCTCATCACACCATCAATCTCCTTATGTGACGATGAGCACACAAGCTATCACACAAATCAAGTTCCTCTCATTTCACCACACCCCAACTGGCTTCACACATTCACAGTGTTGGCATCCTTTCTACATTCTTGTGATGATCATGATGCCTACACAATTTTTCACTAGTTGCAGGTGGGTGTTCTGTCATAACTAGTGCACAACGAATTTGGTTCCATCATTCAGAGCGTTCGCAAGATTTTTCAAAAAAATTCTTTGTCCATGTCAAACTGGGAATCTGGCATCTCGACCAACTCATCTGATATTTCTTCTATCTTTAGTCATGATGTTTATCATTTTCCCAACAGTACATCCAATGACAGTTGCTTCGTGCACTCTAATCTTCAATGTGTAACATCTTTCTCCTCATACTTCTATCAAGTAGGTGAGGCACTTCAACCTGCACTGATGGTTATGGAAGGTCATCAGTGTATTGACATGGCTAAAAAGAATGATAAGATCTATCTATCCATACTAGATTCCCATCATGATCCCCTCTCTCGAATCAGAAATCCATCTTTTCAAAGATCACGAGTCTTTCAAAATAACCATCACTAATTTTATGATCCAATTGCTAAATGGTTGGAACAATATTACTTAGCGATTCCTGTTGTAAGAAACAAGATTGAGTCATTCCTCACACTCACTAAGAAGCTTAATGCAGACGAGCAGAAACTTGTAAGAGGCTTTCAAGGTTTGTTGAAAAACAATAGTCATTGAAGAGGTAAGCATCTGTGTTGGGTGGTTGTGACAAATCTTTCTGCCTACATGCAAGACCTTCTCTCTCGTGTGCAAGATGGTCAAGTTTTTGTATTTTATGTTGCAAAATATTTGTTATCTATTTTAATCACTTGTATACTTGTGGTTGTAGGCCATGCACACCTACAGTGGCTTCACTAGAAATTTCATTTCACGTAATGTCGATTGTTTAGCGTAGCAGTAGGAGTAGTGTTTTCTTTCTTGCTTTTCTTTGCTTTCTGGTCTGCATGTTTGTTTTCTTGTTGACTTGGTTTGGTTTTATTACTTGCCTACTTTGATTACTTGTTTTTCTTTTGCTTTACTTCTACATTTAGCTTTTTTCTTTCCTTGCTTGCTTGTATCCATAGGTTATCGTCACATGAAATCATGTTTGGATCTCGAAACAAGCCGGGAAAATATAAGAGGACTTGTAAAACTATCAACATCTGGTTATCTATTGTCCTCTCTCTTTATGAAGATATTTTTGTCTTCAGTAGATGACACCTCAATGGAAAATATGTTATGTTTAGAGTGAGTTTTGGTGAAAACACAATGCTTGCACTGTTAACTAGTACCGCCTACTCTATTCAATCCTTTGGGTTAACCCTTGCCACCTTAGTCAAGTAGAGCAAGGTGAGGGAGAAAACTTTAACAAGTATGTGAGAGGTATATATAACATGCTTCTCTAAAGGAACAACCTCTTCTGCTCTCAATAAGTCACGATCTCTCTTCCATATCTGAAATAAATAAGTGCCTATGCACAGTTCTTTGAAAATGAAAAAAATGAAAAATGGAAAAAAAGGAAAAAATAAAATAAGGAGAAAGAAGAGAAAGGCCTCATGTGTAGAGAGTTGATGCAAGTAACTCCGTTGGGGTACTGACCAGGCTCGTTGGAAATGAAGGGATGTTTGTGTTCCTACATGACTCTACCTAGGTACTATCCAGGCCTGCTAGCAGTAGAGCAACACTAGAGATGAAACATAAACTTTGACAGTTGTATAAGTTGTGCACCCATCTACTCCTCATTCCCAATCGAAATGACTTAGTTCACTTGGCTTGGAATGTCTATTGGTCGATCAAGAGAATGGTAGGGACTACATATTTCACACAACCTAGTGTGGAAGCCATCATGATCAAAGAATCAAACAATACTTCTAGAGAGGTTATACTCACTTTTCACGAAACAAGGTCCATATAGAGAGTTGGAATTCTACCAGTGTGTCACCAATGTTGTAGCGGCTACAACCACCCCCCAAAATTTTTGCTCGCAAACAAATTTCGGAGCCTACCTTGGATCTTGTGATCGATCGTTCCTTGGTCACTTGTTTCTAAGGTGATGATCTCAAGTCTCCTCCTTGATCTTAAGAGTTGTTCATGTTCTCATATTTATCTAGTATGTGTCATATTTTGACATAGGGATTGTTGTTTCTCACACAAAGGGAATGTTGTTTTCCTTCAAGGTAAATCTTGCGCGTATGAGTTGTTCTCATTACATAGACATATTTCACACTCACTTCATGCACTCTTGTCACGAAGGTTTGTGCATTACATAGAGTATGTTTTATACATTATGGATGGTCTACATTGTATCACTAAGTGTTTGTGTGTGATCATAGTCGAGTCCCATCACTATTTATATTTGTTTCACTCATCTCACACTTAGCCAATTTCCTCAGTAACCTAGCCTCATCCAGCTTCCCAAAACTGTGCACTTTTCTTCTACAATGCTTAAGAGTTTTTCCCTTTCTTATTGGAACTGAGTAGTGCACAGAGACCCAAACCTCCCTTGGCATCCAAAACTGTGTAGTGGTTTCCTCCAATGTCCTTCCCTAGCTAGAACCCACTATCTTTCTAAAATGTGCGGTGTTTTCCCTGAGCTGTCCAACAATCACTACTCTCCAGAAATGCGCAGAGCAGTTAGGTAGATAGCATTGCTCTCTAGAAATATGCAGAGTAGTCAGGCAGCCAACACTTCTTTCCAAAAATGTGCAGAGCAGTCAGGCAGCCATCACTGCTCTCCAGAAATGCGCAAATAAGTGATGAACCATAACTGCTCTACAAAAATGCGTAGAGCAATCTGGTTGCCTTGGATTCAGAAACAATGCAGAGTTGTCCTCCCAGGATCAATATCGCAACAATGTCTCACATATCAAAACTGCGTAGTGTTGTCCTAGTTGTCCAACCTATCTTGCACTCAAAAATTATGTAGCACAGGTAGCTAGCCTTGCTCTGGAAAGCTGCATAAATCATCCCGACAATAGTCACTGTCCTCTAAAACTGTGTAGATCTATCTATCAGTGACCATAAGGAAAGATGACATGCTAGATGACTCTCGAGGAGTTGAGGAAATGGAACAAGAAACCAAGTTATGATTGGGACCTCATGGAAACTTCGTCGGATGCATATCACCTCAAGGGTAAGTATGGAAAGTAAAAAATATCTTTTGAAGTACATCTCCTGGTGTAGCTTGAAGGACTTCTTTTCATTTTCATATCATTCTATCTTCCATAACATGTATGTTTGCAAGCATAAAGTCATTTCATGTGTTTCCTCTACATGTCTTGCTTCCTTTTTGCTTGTTTGACCAAAAGTCGTCTTTGGCATGTTGATCATTATGTCATTCTTGCAAGTTTGTTCTGGAATTTTTGAAGGTTTGTCTTTGTGTGTATGAGTTTCTTTTGCTCTGTTGACATCGGTCGCACTCACAGACAAATTTCTAAACGTTTTCATGCAAGTGTCATCATATTCATTCGAAGACATATTTAAAATGTTACACTTTTTGCTCTTAACCTTTGAGGCAGTCTCACTGAGCACATGTTTTCTTGTTGGTTTGAGGTGTCTTTTCATTGATTCATGGTAAGTGTATGATCACATTGTCATGAATGCACAAGTACATTTGCTTTCACACTTAGCCAATTTTCCCCGAAATCTGTTGACCTGACAACCTTCCGTCTACTAGACTTGATCTTAGTGACCTTGCACTACTGACTAGAACTTTGTAGAGCTTGAGGTTGTCCTTTAAGAAACCTACTCTGTGAAATTCTGGTAATAATCTAGTGAACTGACTCCTAGAACTACGCAAAAGTTGTCCCAGAAATTGATCCCGTCTATCTTTCTCACAAGACCTCCCATCAAGCCTCCCGCTGGTCAACCAAAAGAAATGACTTGAGCTATGACCCAGGGATGCACTGATCTCAAAAATTGGGCAGAGCTGTCCTACAAGTTCTTCTTTCCTGCTCTGCAACCAGTCCAAGGATTGTGCAGAGTTTTCTTGTCTTTCCCTTCCTTCCCACTTTGCAACCAGCTGAGGAATTGCGCAGAGTCATCCTATCCTGCCCTTCCTTCCTTCTCTACAACTAGCTCAGAAACTAGGCAAAATTGTCCAAGCCTGGAGTGTCTCTCGGGACTGTGCAACTTTGACCAGCAACTCCTGCAGCCTGACCTTGTGCTCCTCTAGAAAACTGCGCAGATTTTTATGCAAGTGCCTCCTACTGCCTGCATTGTCTTCCCCAGAGAAATTGTGCAGATACCACCTAGATGACCTAGCCAGTGCTCCCTTGGAAATTTTTACTGATTGGCCCAGCAACTCCCCGACACCTCACATGAACTTCCTCCTGGAAACTATGCAATTCTTCTTCCCAGCTAGGTTTTGCCCCGCATGTATCATTGATATCTCAAATCGCCAAAATCAATCTCCTAGTGACATCTATGCAGTTTTTCCTGACAGTGCTCTGGAGCCTCGCATACTGGCTTATGTTGTGCTCTCTGCAGTCTCAGTGCCTTGTCCCTCTCTCAGTGACCTACACCAAAATGAAAAACAATGCATCATGATAGACTAGGAATTTTTTTGGATTTGATTTTGTCTCATCTTGAGTGATTTCAGGGACAGGTACATCGATGAAACATGGCATGATGACGAATAGGATGGAAAAGAGGTGAATTATAGAAGAATTTCTTATAGTTGAACGAACACATGAAGCACATCGAGAAAGTGACTGAAAGGGACACATTCACATGCACCATCAAGAAAAGACCAAGACCATCGAAGACCCCACACACTTTTCCATGCAGAGGTGAAGACATGGTACACTGAGAGTTCTTAAATCCTTGAGATGAATGCAGAAATAGATTCATTATCTTCCATCCTAATAGAGATAATCTTTCTCTTCAAAAACAACATATGATTTCAATCTTTTGTTTCATAAAAATCCTTGAGTGTCACCCAAATCTCATTGGAGGTTTGGCAGTCTTGGATATGAGGGATTATGTTGTCTTATACCGACATCTTCAACAAAAACTTCGCTTTATTTTCTCAATATTGAACTGATGCGGCTATGGCACCACCGGTTGGAATAATCTTTGCTTCATCTCGATTTGCAATTATCCACGCACTATAACCCTCAAGCAATGTTTTCAACTTGAACTTCCAGTTGGCATAATTTGACCCATAGAGCTTATTCTTTCATTAAGGTATGTCTCTACAATGTGATTATTCATTGTGAGAAAATAATTTCAACAATACCTTGCTTCTTAACTCATGAGAATCACCAGTAACTCATCTAATCAATAGATCTGTGACTCCAATAACATATCCACTGATCAAATAAACACATCCAGTGATCTAGCAACAAATATATGGATCCAAAATGAGATCCACTGATCCACTCAATAGATCTACAGATCCAACAACAGATACACTGATCCAACAACTGATCTAAGGATTCATTCAATCGATCCAAGAAAAAGTTTCACAGAGGAAAAAACAACAACAAATTTAACAGAGACAGTTGTCTGTGCAGTGTTACCTAAGACACAAAACGTAGGAGGAAGTTTTCTCTAAGATACCTTGAACTGTGTAGTTTTCCCTCTCACTTCCTGCACAATTCTGCACATTTTTCCCTCAATAAAACTATGGTGTCTCCTTCTCTGTCCTTTGGAGAAAACCCTATAGCTTTCATTTGGAAAAAAAATATCCTCAACTTGACTTGGCTTACTGATCCATTTCTCCACGGATCTCTGATGGAGCCTCCTCCGATCCACACCAGGATTCACTAATACACAACTTTGTGAACAAGATCTACACACCTACATTCACTAGCAAAGGAGGCTTACTCACTCTCCAATCTCAGCCACTAGGGCTCCCAGCCACAAAGGCTCAACTCACCACAGAACCACCTCACACAAAGCTCATTGTCTGCCCTCTGATACCAATATCAAACTGGGAATACAAATTAGAAATGAAACTTGCAACTCACAGGTGAGATGAGCTACACCTGGAGACTACCCAAGCAATACTACATTATTCCATTATCCATTGAATCTGAACTAAATAATATTACATTCAATTTAGGGAGATCAAAACCATCTTCTAGAAAATAGGAACTAAATATAAACTAAGACACACACAACCGTGAAACAAACTATCTCCATTAATTTCAAGTAATATCAATGTCATAAATCATAATTTTTATTATATTTATAAAATATATAGACAAATCTCTTGAATCGATTAAAGTTTTAACTAGATCAATCTCAAAATTTCAATTAAAAAACTAAAAAAAAAACTAATGAATAATCAAAATTATACCAACTAAATAATAATGAAAAAAAACAAACAAAGCATTGTTTTCCATTTACGTTTGTGCAGCCTAGATTTTAATTTCACAACTATTTTCGTAATTCAATTTTATTAAGCTGAGAGGCTTATTCTACAATACAATGTGAAGGCGACATGTAAGTATGTGCCTCCCTCTTAAAATAAGAATAAAATATTCTCTAAACATAAAAAACATTGTCAGCTATAGTAAAAAAGAAAGTGTCCATATTACCTAATATAATTACATGTAAATTAATTTCATATAAAGTAATTAGAAGTAAAAAAAAAAAAAATATGTGAATAAATATCTAAACCTTATACTTTTCAAAAATATTTTAACACATAATATCAACTTCATATATATTTATATATAGAAAAAGAATGTTAAAAGAAAATATTTATGTGAGATTGTCTTTCAATTAATCACATCAAATAATTTAGGGTCAAAGTTTCGAACCTACACATGAGGTTCATCTTCACTACCATGGTGGATTAATGTTGTATACAATAAAACGTCCAATGTGGGTTATGAAAAAATTATTTAATATGAATTAATATTGTCCTATACGTTAAAAAATATCAATAAAATGACTCAATGCACATGTTATGTAATTTATATAGCATTCAAAAATACACTTTAAATAATATAAAATTACATATTGCTTTTTGCACTCTAAAATAAGTTTCCACGTGAAGAAATTTGATACTCCTAGGCTCATGTTAAATTTGTGGTTAAGATGAATCTATTCTTCTGCTTCTGCTGCAATCCCCTTTGTTTCCTCGAGTCTGGCCCTTCTCTCTCATCTCCAGATACAGAAGATCTATTAAGCCTTATGTCATGCGGGCCAGATGGTGGCCTAATGGCCTAATCTTCAAGTCCCCATTACCAGACTTCACCTTGTCTCCTGCCTGGGGATACTTATCCCGATTTTCATCATAATTTGTTCAACTGTACTCAGTGCTACAATTGCCCTTTTTATCGAAGTTCCCTACTCGGGACAATCCCATAAGACCTTCTCCGTGAATTGCAGAGGGATGGTCATGTTTATCATCCTCCCAAGTTTCAAAATAACTAAACATATCCATTATGTCTACTGAGAAATATACTAAGGTGACGAAGTTCGCATATTGCACATACCTGAAGACGCCGACTTTCCTGCTGGTTTCTCCTGGCTGAGTCCCATTCAGTTCCTCCTTCGCTCCGCTTGGAATGACCTTACCTGTACCCTCCCCCATTGTCATATAATGGCTCTTCATCACCTTCCTCACTCTGCCACTACCGCCGCCACTCCTACTACTCATCTGCAATCCACCACCCCCACTCCACTTTTTTGAAACCTGAGCTATCCTGTTACTCATTATTTTTGTTGGAAGGGCTGCCTCTACCCCATGGTCACATCCGGAAACCCTACCCTTCAAATGATTACTCGTACCATTCTTACCTGCCCTACTCCACATCCCAATCGAGAAGTGGTTAAGATGAATCTATATTGGTATATAATACTTTATATTTTATGAAATCCTAAAAAAATAATAATTTGTTTAATAAACTATGATTGGCTCTGAATGTGAATGTCTTTCCCTTGTGAGTAAGATACTGATATTTTCTAGTCTTGGAGACTTTTATAAAAATATCATGTAGCTTTTCATATTTGTTCAATATGATTTTATTTTGTATTAAAATCATACTTTGTATTAATAATTATAATGTAATGAAATATTTTATATTACCAATCTTATAGTATATAAAAGTTATAAATTATATTCATATTTTGAATGGTTAAACTAATTGGAAGATGAAAAGTCAAAAAATTGTATTTACGATATTTAGAATTTCAATAGCTTAGATGATTGGAAGATGAAAATACAAAATTGTAAATATAAAATTTATAAATCATCTCCCAACTCACTCTTCTTTTGCTTTCGTTCGAGTGTCGATATGTGTGACTTCCAAGTGAAATTTGACGCTGCATGATAAAATTTCAGAAGAAGTCATACCAAATCACTATCACCTGTGCCCAAAGCTTCAACCCATCATTTGCCTAGTCCATCTGATTGTTATGAATTGCGAGTGTATTAGGTTCGATGGAGGGCACCTCAGCAATATTCACAATCTTAATCTTAGAATTAATCAATTGGAAGAGACGCTTAATATTAGAATTGATCAATTTGAACAGAGCCTGGCCATTGGGCCACTAGGCTTACAATGTCCTCTGCGAGGGTTTCTTGTCTCGAAAATTGCTGGTTAATTTATTATCTAGCTGAACCCGGACCCTCGTTAGATGGTGTCTCATGTTATGGTTTTTTCTTATCGCTGGATAATACAGTTTGTGCTGTTTTGTTTTTGAATCAGTAGATAATTGTACCCTTCTGTGGTGAATAACGTTGCATCCATAAGTGGGATTGAAAAAACAATAGGTATGCCTAAAATCCATTCCATAATAGAAAATATATGTGACTCATACATGCGAATGTTTTTCCTCTGGTTCTTATAATTACTTTTTGGTTTAACATCCCTTTCACTTCCATATGCCGTTTTGTTTTGAGGCCATAAAAAATACTTTCTCTGATGTTTTCTCTTGTTGGCTTTCCATCCCACACCCTATTTTGCAAAATCCAACATGGCCTCAAATAATAGATTTCATTGTTATTTCTTCACCTTGCAATGATTTTAGGTTTCAAATATGCAATTTCTGGATTAATTGTATGGGATGTTACTGTTGTTGTTGTGATGTTTAATTCTTCGAACTTCATAGCTCTAAATTTGGAATTTTTTAGAATATGCTCTATTGATTTCTTTAGCTTCTAGGGTGTTTCATAAACCAAAATACGGTTTTAGCTACCTTCCTAAGTACATGTCCATTATCTGCTATAGTCTCGACTAGCACTCCCTGTGAATTTG